>BSBK01000944.1:600000-827500 GCA_027943335.1 Chamaecyparis obtusa
TCTCTTTCCATACATACAATATAGACTTGCACTCTCAGATGTAGCTTTAATGTTCCTGGAATTATCTATGTTCAAGTACACATGCATTGAACATTATTTTGTGAACATCGCTAAACAAAATAGTCTCTATGTAGATAGATAAACACTGTTATACTTAGACAATTTTCATAAATTCTTATACAAAAGTTCCTCCTTGGATCATGCTATCTGAATATTGAATATATATGTTTCAGTAATGACAAAACCATGATATACTACTTAGCCAAATTGCCAACAATCTCCCCCTTTGTCATTGGTGGCAACATATGGGAAAATTGGCTAAGTCCCAAACAAAAAATTATGACAAAATTTCAAAAAAAAGTGTAACATTCTGTAACATACGACCATTAAATCATTTGCAAAAGATTTGTGGATCATATATGTCTACTTATTTTTTCATAAGGATACTCCCCCTTAGATTATACTTCATACTATTTCACATATCTATATCTTATACATATACACAATTTTCTCATACTATACTACTCCCCCCCTTTGACAAAAATGACAAACGTGTCAATTATATGTATATGTTGGTCAAAATTTTGATTTACCTCTTTTTCTTCAATATTGAAAAGCTAGAAGACTTGATATACAATCTGCAAAGTTTGCCTTCAGATTTTCAATCTCTTTATCCCATGTCTTCTTGACAGAATTAGATGTGCTAAGTAATGCACATAGCCCATAGGATGCTATCTCAACTACTTTAAGATTTGAATATGCAAATTTAGCATACGATGTCTTTGATAAAAGGCATTCTTCTAGTTTATTCTCTACATTACTAATCTTCAAAGTTAGGTGCTCTCTAAGTAGAGAAAATCTCTTCAATTTTATTTCCTTTTCATTTTCAAGAAGTCTTATCTCATCATAAATTTTTCTTATTTTCTTCTCAATATCAGTGATCTTTATACTTGGATTTTGTAATTCATTCACTATGGCTTGAAAATATTCTTCTTTTCTCTTCAACTTATTTACAATCTCTAAGATGTGACTGTGTGATAATGTACACTGATTGTACAATGCTTTACCTCTTTCTAAGCATCTCCTCAACTCTTTGATACAAACATCAAGATTATCCAAATCATTTCTGATATTCTGACAAGTGACTTGAAATAATTGTGCATCATGGGATTTTTGAGCTTTTACTAATGAAATGTTTGATAGGGTAGTAAACTCACTATCAAAAACTTTCATTGCCTCTCTTTCTTTAGTTTGCAGATCAAATTCACTAACTTGAGTTGATATGATTCCTTGAATATTTTTGGTTACTTCAAGTAGTGCCCCTTCTAGGCTTTTCACTTTCTTGTTCTTTCCAATAATCTTTTTTAGAGATGAGATCAACTCTATTTTACCATCATCATCAAATTATTCTCCCAAGCTTTCTAAAACTGATTCCATGGGTGGTCTAGGTAGGCTTTTTGCTATGCCCTTTTGTGGTGAAACTATTTTGATCTGTACTTCATGAAATGCTTTCTTCTCTTCTACTATATTATCCTTTTCTATCTGTGATTCTTCTTGGTTCTCTTCTCCTCTTTCTTCTTCCACATCATATACCTTATTTACTATTTCATCCTTTTTATCATTAACTTCTTCTTGCAAATTGTTAACGTCTTCTCCTTGATCTTTGAATGGATTCGCTTCTCTATCTATAGTGATGTTTGTGCCTTCTACATGCACAGATTCATCATCAACATGGATGGAGGGTGGTGGAACTGGTGTTTCTTTTGTTTGTGGCTCTACTTCTATTATCTATTTGGATTCACTAAGTATCTCTTGTGGTCGAGAGGTCAGTACTTTTACAACCGCTTCCTCAGTTTCTTTGTTGATTTCCTCACATAATCAGAAATGTTCTTCTTTTTCTCCTCAGATAAGTGCTAAGATTTTTCATGATTTCTTTAAAGTGATCTTCATCTTTTACTTCACAAATTTTCCTTACAAATCTTTCTCTTATTCTTTTATCTTCTTCTATTGCTCTCCTTTTCCTGTTAACCAACTTCTCATAAAGATTATCTGGTATCTTATCCTTGATGTCCTCAAATTTCTTGTCAGCAAGAATCATATGTCTGACAACTGCATTCTCAAGGTTCAATTTCTCAAAATTATTATACATTTCATATTACTTGTCCAACTTAGTGAAATATCCTTCATTAATGATTAAAGGATTCACTTTTTTGATCTTAAGCTTCCACTACTTTTTGCTACTATCTGCCTCTTCATATACTTGTGGTTTTGCTTCTGGAATCCTTATCCTTTCTACTGGAGAAAAGATAGTTTTTTGTCTCTTGCCTGGTCCACTTGCCATCTCTTTCACTCTCTTAGCTAGTGTAGTGGAGGTGGATCTAGTAGATTTCCTTGCTACTGCTGGCTTATCTAGTGACATAGTCAAATCAGTAGATTTTGGAATATCTTCATCAATATCTTGAATATCCTTAACAGGGGTTGCTTTGGATGTCAAATATAGAACTGACAATACTTCCTTCTATCCAAAATATCTCTAATGGGTACTGTAGTCTATTTCATAATGTTAAACTCATGCTTGGTCATACCTGTTGTAGAGGATTAAATAGTGTATGGGGTCCTAGGGCAATGGCTTGCACATAAAAGAGACCCCAAAGCCAATATTTTACACTTACATGAAATTGTATTGATATAGAAAGTAAATGTAGATGATTAATATTGAAATTAAGAAATAAAGGTACTTACCTCTAAAAAAGAATCAGCTGAAAACCCTATCAAATGATCTCAAAAACTATTGATTTCTATAATCTTGAACCAAAACTGCAAGATCTACAAAACCCAGAAATCTTTTTCCAAGATCAAATCAAGTCAAAATTGAGGTTGTACCTAACCAGGTTAGGATCAAGGTTGTACCTAACTAGGTTAGGATCAAGGTTGTACCTAACTAGGTCAGGATCTAGGTCAGGTTTGACCCTCATAAAGGGTCAAATACTACATTCCTTATTTGAAGCCTAATTTGAATTTTGTTCATAGATCTCAGAAGTTCACTGAAAAGGGTATGCAAATCTGCTCTCAGATCCAAAATTCTACACTTGTACCTACAAGAAAAATGGTTTTGTTTGTTGGGGGGAAGGGTTTGCCTTAGTCAAAACCCAATTTAGGAATTAACCTTGAAATTGAATTGAAATTGCTAGAATAAACAAAGTAAATGGAACAATTTGCCTTGCTTGAGTTGAAACCCTTGTGGAGGATTCAAATCCTTGAATCCACAAGAATGGATGAATGTAGAATAAAATGTAGGATGTCTCCAATCAATTGTCTTTAGATCTTCAACACCAATCTTGAATGGATCTTGAATTTGGAAGAGGCTTGAATAAATGGATCTTCAACAAGAAGGCTCCATAGAGCTTGAATCCTTCAATAGCTTCTAATGGATCTCCTTGATGAATTGGATGCTTGAATTCTTGAAGGCTTGAATGCTTAATCTTCTTGCTTGCACTTGAGAGCTTGAGAGATTGTGTGATGAGATATGAGATGGAGAAAATGAGAGAGGAAGGCTCCCTTTTATAGTGATCTAGGGCACAAGAGGGGCCTTGTAGAAAACAATAATTAAGGGCCCATGGCACAAAACTCTAGAGATGTGCACATGGAAAGGAAATTAAATTAAATTTTTGACATAAAACTCTAGGAGGGGACCACCCTTAATATAGAAATAAAATAATTATTTAAGAGCCTTGTTACAAAATTCGAGGTAAGGCCAACGCCAAAGTTAATTTGAGTATTAGGCACAAAACTCAAGAAAGGCTAATCTCCAATAATAAATTAGGAATCCTATACAAATATTGAGAAAGGTCCACCTCAAATATTAATTTGAGAATTCGACACTTAATCCAAGAAATAGTGGCCCTGAAGAGGGAAAATACAAGATTTTGATGAAATCCTGAAACTGGAAGCAAACCCTAAAGATCTTGGAACCTAGGGTCAAGATCAAGCTCAAACTTGACTAGGTCAGGGTTGAGGTCAATCCTAACCTAGTCAGGATCAAGTCTGACTTTGACCCCATAAGGTCGACTTTGACCTTATGGTCAAAAACCTCAAGTTCATAGTCCAGAATGCTAGGAAAATGGAGTAGAACAGGGGGAAAAGCCAAATCCAAGTAAAAAATCCATTCAAGGTGTTCGACATGACCCCAAATCACTTACTTGGAGGGCTAAACACTCTTACCATGGAAGTGCTTCCATTTTAAGATGATACATTAAGCCCCCACTTTAGCAAGAGTATGGACTCGATGCAAACTCTTGGTAAAGGAGATCATAAAGAAAAAGATAATCTTATTGAAATCAAAGGGACAAAGGAATCCTCAAGCCCCTAGGGACTCTAGTCTTTGTCAACTCCAAGATTGCAATAAGAGAGACATCACTAGAAGAAGAGAGAGAAAAGGAGAGAGAGGAGTGGCTGACTCACCCAGTAAGATGTGTATATCTCATTGTGAACCACAAAGGATAGGATGGCCCACCAAGAAAACACTTGATAGTCACCCCATAATGTTGTGCACCTTTTGGCTGCTTTGTGCATGTATGTAGTGCGTCTTCTGATGACTTTTATAAAGTACCCATGGATCCACCTTCTTGTATCACCATGGAATAAAAAATGCATGTCTCCTCAAGATTTAGCAACTTATGTGCATTACCTTTGGAAGATTTAGCATATTGGAAATGCATGTCCTTTCAGGATTTAGCAACTTATGTGTGCTACCTTCCAAGATTTAGCATATTGAAAAAAATAAAAAATGCATGTCTCCTCAGGATTTAGCAACTTATGTGTATTACCTTCAGAAGATTTAGCATATTTGAAATTGAAAATGCATGTCTCTTCAGGATTTAGCAACTTATGTGCATTACCTTCCAAGATTTAGAATACTGCTAGACAAAAGGTTAGAACAAAAATACATAATATAGAATGAGGGAGGCTATATATATGCCCCCCTCCTTAAGATGGAAAAAACATACTATTTTGACATGTTAAGGAAAGAAAAGAACAAGGATAAATCCTTCTTCAGCATCAATACAATATCCATAGACAACACCCAATCCAAGCCAAGAAGGTCACAGCTCCTATGAGGCCATGGAAGGGACAAATGCAAAGATATATCATGCAAGAAGTGAAAAAGTAACCCTTGTGAGGGATAGCACACTATTCAGTTTCCAAGGTGAGATATTTATCAAGCATGGAAACCCAATGTCAAACAATGAAATAGGTTATGATCAAGGAAAAATATCCTCAATGCAAACCAAAATGTTCATGTATAATTGGATATCACATAATAGATAAATTCTACTTAACCAAGGAAAGAGGTGAATCCTGGAAAGATAGAAATGAAGGAGATGACATCCTTGCCCCTGAAGTGTAGGAACAAGGATGGAAAGGGACCTATTATATTTCTCTCAACACTATGCAAGACAACGAGCCCCCAAGAATTAGGCTAACATTGTTTATATAACGTGGAGCTCCATAATAGGAACATAAATGTTATTTAGAGAAAATATGATTGAAATAAAACTCATTGTCACACGATATATAAATAATGTTACTATCAATGAGCTGCCTAATTTTATAATGTAAAGCTTGACATTCATTAGTAGAGTGATCATGAAATCTATGATACAAACAAAAAGGAAGAGTCTTCAAGTGTGGACTATGTTTCTTTTTGCATTTAGGTCTAGTAATCATCTTAGCATGAAGGAGTTTAGGCAAAAGAACTTCTTGGTCAAATTCCTTCACAGGTTCATCATGTTTTGAAGTGTTATTTTAGATGTCATTAACATTGATTTGTTTGTAAGGAATAAATCCCAATCCATAAGAATGCTCATGCCCCCTATTGTGTAAGGGCATTTGAATTCCCTATTTATGCTTACCACATCCTTGAGCATTAAATCCTTGTTTAACTAGGAAGTGATAACCAGGTCCATAATGAGAAGCCATATCAGAAGAAGACAATGGAACTTTAGTAGTCACTATATCATCCTTAATAGATTTGATAGATTCATTGTGGGTAGAAGTAATGACAAAGTTATTGCAAAGGGGTTTAGATTTAAAAACTCATTGTTCAAATTCTCTTTGTTTCTTCATAAAATCAAGATCATTAATCTTATATTCTCTAATAAAGGTAGGAGTAAAATCCAAGGTTCCCCAATCATTGTTAGGAAAAGTATTAGAGGAAGGAGGATTACTATTAGAAATAGTAGTGTGAGTTTGAATATTAAGACAAGGATTAGTTGCATCATCTACAGGAAGTGTATACATCATGTTGTTATATATAAACTTGACTTTACGATGAAGGGTGGAAGGAACATCATGCATCTCATGCAACCAAGGTCTACCCAAAAGAAGATTATAATTGAGAGGTCTAGGCATAACATCAATAGGTGTATTCAGGATGACCGGTCCTACTTTGATAGGTAAGGTAATGATGCCTAAAGTGTTCTTAGAAATGTTATCAAAGCCAAGTATAGGAACATTGTCAGGTTGAATAGTTGAAAGATCGATGTTAATCACTTTTAGCATGTCCATGCTACAAACATTAAGCCTAGATCCGTTATCAATAAAGGTCCTATGAATGATATTGTTATTGATAGAAACAGCAACCATAAGATCATCATACCAATTCTGAACTTCTTTAGAAGGTAAATCCTTTTGAGTAAATACAATGTCAGGAGGACCCGGGTAGCATGCATGAATTGTAAGAAGTTATTGATGTTCTCTTGATTAGGAGGTGGAGTGGGAAGAGTTTCTAGAGCTTTTTGCAAGGCTTCATAGTAGGTAGGTGAAGTTTGAAGAAGCTCCCATAAAGAAATCTTGGCAGGAGTATTTTGTAATTGGGTTATCAAAGCATACTCCTTACTAGGAAGATGGGGTGGAGGAGGAAGAATAGGTTGAGAAGGTGGAAAAGAAGTATAAACCACCGAATTAGGTTGAGGATTATTCCTTGTATGATATGTGTGAGCTATCGAATCTTGATCATTGAAAGACTCCATAGGTTTACCTTTGATAGTAATGCGAGGACAACCTTTGACAGTCAACAAGGGTTTAGGATAAACCATTGTAGTTGTCTCAACACTACAAATAGATTCACAAGAAGGAATAAAAGAGGACATCCTAGGAGGAGATGAGGTAAGGTCTTGATTCTCCATAGGATCATCACTAATAGGGTGAGCATTAAGGGAATTCATATCATTCTCCACTAATGCCTCATCACTAGAAGGAATCTCAAATGGAGGTAAAACATCTATAATGTCATCTTCTTTCACTAAAATGTCTACATGTATTTTAGAAAAAGAGTTATCATCATGTATGAATATGTCATCCATTAATAAATCACCCTCTTGTATCAAAGCTTCTTTGCAAGGAGGGGATACATCAATGTCTTTATCCAAGGGATCATGCACAATGGTTTCATGAGGAAGAGAGTAATCAACATCCAAATCCAAAGGTTCATCCCAAATAGGAGGATTATCATCATTATCCATAAAGCACCTTGTAGGGTCACCATAATTCACTAAAGCTTGATCCCTAGAGGGGGAAGAAGGACATATAGTAGGAGAAGAATTAACATCAATCCTCAACTCCTCTCCATAAAAAGAAATATGATGGAGATCACATGTAATAAATGAAGTCTTTCTAGGTGTAACACCATGCAACATTTTAAACAACTTATGCAACATGATAAAAAATAAAGAAATGTGTAGAAAATAGATCTAGATATATACAAATGCATTCAAATGAAACACAATAGGGCATCTAATTCCACAATTCAATTTAAATGTTTTTGTATTTTTGAAGAAATTTTGCAATTTTTTTTTTGTATTTTTGAAATATAAATGCAAGAGCATAAAAGGAATCTACTTTTGTAAGAATGTAAGATCTAACAAAAAATGTAAATCTAACACCAAAAATAAAGAGAGTAAGTATGTTGGGTTCACCAAAATGTAAAGTGAAGGTGAACACACAAGATAATGTAAAGGGAGATCTAACAAAATAGAGCATCTAAATCCACAAAACAAAGGAGGGTAAGCATGTCGGGTTCACCAAAATGTAAAGGATAAAATAGTGTATGGGGTCCTAAGGCAATGGCTTGCACATAAAAGAGACCCCAAAGCCAATATTTTACACTTACATGAAATTGTATTGATATAGAAAGTAAATGTAGATGATTAATATTGAAATTAAGAAATAAAGGTACTTACCTCCGAAAAAGAATCAGCTGAAAACCCTATCAAACGATCTCAAAAACTATTGATCTACACCTCCTTCAACCGAAATTGTGAGATCTACAAAACCAAAAAATATTTTTCTAAGATCGAATCAGGTCAAAATCAAGGTTGTACTTGACCAGGTCAAGATCAAGGTTGTACCTGACTAGGTCAGAATCTAGGTCAAGTTTGACCCTCATAAAAGGTCAAATACTACATTCTTTATTTGAAGTCCGATTTGCATTCTGTTCACAAATCCCAGAAGTTCACCAAAAAGGGTATCCAAATCTTCTCTTAGATCTAAAATTTCGTACCCATACCTACAAGAAAAATGGTTTTGTTTGTTGGGGGGAAGGGGTTTGCCTCAGTCAAACCCCAATTTAGGAATTAACATTGAAATTGAATTGAAATTTCTGGAATAAACAAAGTAAATGGAACAATTCACCTTGCTTGAGTTGAAACCCTTGTGGAGGATTCAAATCCTTGAATCCACAAGAATGGATGAATGTAGAATCAAACGTAAGATGTCTCCAATTAATTGTCTTTAGATCTTCAACACCAATCTTGAATGGATCTTGAATTCGGAAGAGGCTTGAATAAATGGATCTTCAACAAGAGGGCTCCATAGAGCTTGAATCCTTCAATGGCTTCTAATGGATCTCCTTGATGAATTGGATGCTTGAATTCTTGAAGGCTTGAATGCTTAATCTTCTTGCTTGCACTTGAGAGCTTGAGAGATTGTGTGATGAGATATGAGATGGAGAAAATGAGAGAGGAAGGCTCCCTTTTATAGTGATCTAGGGCACAAGAGGGGCCTCATAGAAAACAATAATTAAGGGCCCATGGCACACAAATCTAGAGAGGTGCACATGGAAAGGAAATTAAATTAAATTCCTGTCACAAAAATCTAGGAGGGGACCACCCTTAATATAGAAATAAAATAATTATTTAAGAGCCTTGTTACAAAATTTGAGGTAAGGCCAACCCCAAAGTTAATTTGAGTATTAGGTACCAAACTCAAGAAAGGCTAATCTCCAATAATAAATTAGGAATCCTATACAAATATTGAGAAAGGTCCACCTCAAATATTAATTTGAGAATTGGACACTTAATCCGAGAAATAGTGGCCCCAAAGAGGGAAAATGCAAGATTTTGATGAAATCCCGAAACCGGAAGCAAACCCTAAAGATCCCAGAACCTAGGGTCAAGATCAAGCTCAAACCTGACTAGGTCAGGGTTGAGGTTGATCCTAACCTAGTCAGGATTGGGGTTGACTTTGACCCCATAAGGTCGACTTTGACCTTATGGTCAAAAACCTTAGGTTGATAGTCCAAAATGCTAGGAAAATGCTTGGAAGAAGTGGAAAATGGGGTAGAACAGGGGAAAAAGACAAATCCAAGTCAAATATCCATTCAAGGTGTTTGACATGACCCCAAACCACTTACTTAGAGGGCTAAATGCTCTTACCATGGAAGTGCTTCCATTTTAAGAAGATACACCTATATCTTTTAGAATAGTTTTTATTATGATGTCAAATCTTTTCTTTTCTAATTTATGCACCTATGATTGTTGTGTTGTACTAAAATTATCTTCAAATGTTCCAAATCTAGGACTCTTGGAATCTAATCTACATTTAAGTAATCTTCATGCATATCCTTCAACTTCCTCTTCAGATATCTCATATTCTAGAGAATCTACAAACTCTATCCTTGGTTCTACTACCTCAATATAGGTGAAATTTGTGTCCACTAAGAAACATATTTCATTTTTGTACTTTTCAACTATAGAGGGTGGAATTCTTGATCTCTTCTTCATCTCATTCTGAAAAGTTTTAATAACAAGTGTGGCACTCTCATTTACTTTATCAATAGGATGTATGAGATATACATTGTTAATTCTATCCATTGAATTTCTGACATCATTCCAATAAGCTCCTATGGTATAAGGAAATCTTCTCAAAATATGGAAAACATATAGGTGATTAGGGATGAAATTTTAAATTGGGAATTCTTTGTTTTCTTGATCTTTTCAAGATTCTCAATTAACTGAATTCTTAGAATTTCACACATGTCAAATTCTATTACCAGTACTGGTTGTCATTGCACCAAAAGATAGACCTGTTCCAAAAGATAGACCTGTTAATGCTCGATACAACCACTAGACTTATAAAAGACATAGGAGGTGGTTAAGCCATGTCATGAATCCCAAGGGGAGTGCTGACTATTTTTCCAACAATCTCCCCCTCAACATTACCTGAGGGGATTCGAACTTGTGACCAAGCTCTGATACCACTTGTTACAAGTAGTGGTTGCTTTTGCACCAAAAGATCGACCTATTAATGCCCGATACAACCACTAGACTTATATGAGACACAGGAGGTAGTTAAGCCATGTCACAAATCCTAAGGGGAGCACTGACCATTTTGCCAACAAATTCAACTCTGTCAATGCACATAAGAAAATCTTCTTGCACCATACCTACTTCCATGTCATCTTATCTAGAAGTTGTACAAAACTTTGTGGTTAAAATCTTGCATACATACCTCACATCATCTTGTTCAATCTTGCTAATTACTATGCCTCTTTCATTGTAAGAAGACTTGGTGATATTTAAAACTATTTTCTTTACATTATTTTCATTTAAAGGAATTGTACATGTCTTAGAAATCTTGGTACCTCATGAATTAGATAACTGTTATATCTATCACTCTATCATCCAACCAAAACTTTCCATTATGAATTCTGGTCAAAATGAGCTTACTCCATTCATCATTCTAAAATTCATAGTGAAATGTATACTTGATAATATCCATTTGACCTAAATGTTCATATCCTTCTTTTTAGCTCATGTCCTATTTGTATATCTTATCATATTCCATAGACAAACTACTATATCCTACTATCTCAAACTTACACTTCAAATACCCTTTTACATCTTCTAAATGTAATACACCATCTGGAATGTCTAACAAAGCCAAACTAGGGTCTTATTCAAAGGGTTCTATTGATTCCTTTTTCATCTTTGGTCTAGGGGTGTCTTTGATATTGTGAACTAATGATGCATCCCCGATTGCACTAAAAAGTAACTACTTTAACAATAAATTCTTAGTAAAATACATTGGAATCACAATTTAGGGATTTCACGTAGATCCGCTGGCAAAGAATTTGTCTCCAAATCTTGCAAAGTACTTTTAATCTCCACTGACTTTCTCTCTATGACTCTTGTAAATACTTGAATGATCAAATAATGTCAATAATCCACTTTTTATCCTTCAAATCCTTGAAGACATTGTCATCGCATTAATTTCATAAGTGCATACATGCCAAAAGCTATTCCTAGTTACCTACAAAACTTATTTCTTATCATGTAATTGCATACATGTTCATAAATTCATACACTCTTAACCATAGCTTCCTTATATCATATCCTAGCTCATATTAACTTTGCAAGGCTTAATTGAACTTCTTCTAAACTCTATGATATTTTGATGCTTATATTAATACATCATTCATAAAATTTGATGCTTAATTATTTTGAGATGAATTTGGAATTGATTAAAACTTACTCTCAAATACTTCACCTGTCTAATTTCCTGATATACTAAGTGTGTTTTCTTGATCAGTAGCTTTGAAAAACTCAACTTCTTCTAAGTTACTACAATTTTCTTTTTGACTATTGTTGGTCTTCATATTTCTTCTGGTGTAGTTTATATTTCTTCTAGGATTATGATTTCTGATGTTGTTCATTATGCAATACCTCACTGTGTGACCCATGTTATTGCATATCTGACAAACTATAACATTGTTTCCATATCTTAGTCCTGACTGACTAATTTGTGATCTATAATTTCTGGCAATATGTCCAAAATTATTGCATCTATAACACACAACTCCATTTCTTATGTTGTTTGTTTCTCTAATAGGTCTTTTATCTGTAGGGTTAGTGTTTCCAAATATTCCACTATTACCATTATCATTAGGTCTAGGTTTCTTACAATCAATAGCTCTATGTCCAAAACCATGACAATTATAATAATAACCAGAGATATGTTTGAATTTCTTACCTATACAATCTCTTTTCATGTGTCCAAAATAATTGCATGAAAAGAATCTACCTTTGAATTCTCTTCACATCTCTTTAGGTGGTTCATCTTGCTTAGGTGGGTTAGGTACATTTTCAGATTTGTTAGACTCATTTAGTTTCTTTTCTTCTTTGTTCTCGGGATGTTTACTTTCCGGATATGGTTCTTTGCATTCTTCAATTTTCTTTGGGAATTTGTTTTCAAAGTATCCAAGACCAGTTTTATCATAAGAGGGTTTCTGATAAGAAATCTATTCATTAATCTTTTCACTACTGGAGTATAGTTTCTCGAGATGTTGTTTAAATTGAGTTAGTTATCCTTTCACAATTGTGTTGTATTTCACAAGTTCAACATACTACAATTTTGTAGTCTCAAATTTAGATGTCACTTTGGTAAGTTTATGATGCAGGGGAATTCTAGGGTACTCAATGGATCTGCATGGAGGTGTGTTATTTGGCTGGTGTTACTCGATTGCAGCCTTAACCGATGGTATCAGTCATTGAAGGAAGCTCGATCACTAAAGGAACTCAATAATCTCTGGCACTCAGTGAAAGTGTTACTTGGTGATGCCTGTGGTGCTCGGTCAACACTGGTGCTCAGTGATGCTTGGCATGCTCAGTTATTTCATTATTGCTCAGTAGTTCTGGTTTACCAACTGGAGTTTTGTGTGATTTGTTGGGCCGACTTGGTGCTTTTATTGTTGGTAGCTGTTGTTTCAGGCTGACATGTTGGATTTAATTATTGTAAGGCTATTTTGAAGCTAACTTGTATGGTATTTAATATTTGTTTGTAGGAGTTAAGGGTTTCATCCAGCTGACTTATGACTGAAGATGAGTATTTATAGGATGTTTGGGGTAGTTTTTTAGGCATGATTGGATGACTTAGAAAGTCAAATCAGAGGTTTTGAAAGCTAGAGTTGGTGAAGTTGTGGAAAAGATCTTACATGATCTTGTAGATCAGATTGTTATTTGATAGTTTGTAGTTGCAGAGCTAGTGGTTTGCACACTTGGAGACAAGGAGATTACTCGGAGGCTTGTGAGCTCAAGTTTAGATCTTCCTTAGGGTTTCCATTAGTTGTTGATTATTTTAGAGCTGAACTAGCTAAGTTTGTATTGGATCTGTGTGGATCTTGAAGAACTTGTTTTTGTTTGTAATTGGCCCTAACCTGGAAGGCCTTACAATTAGGCATGTTAATGAAAATTGATTTTAAACATCTTGTTTTGTTGAGTTTTCTATTGTGTAAATCTAAAGCTGCAAGGTTGGATTGTCCTTAATTGGATCCTCCTTGCCTTAGTCTGCAGTAGGTGGTATTAGAGAGAGAGTTGATCTTATGGAGTGAAGGTTGACCTAGCAAGGCTGATCTTGTGAAGTTGATCTTGTTGGTGAAGAGATCATATGATTTGGATTGTAGATTTGGAGCACTAAAGTTGTGGATCTTTCCCTAGTTGTTTGTGCAAGGTGGCAGGTTGAGATCTGACTTGCATACAGGTTGGAGATTGCCACAAGGTGGTTGGTGTAGGGTTTGTTGCAAAGGGTTTCTCTAATCTTTAAGGATGCCTCTAAGAAGAATTAACCCTAGAGTACTTGTTGATCTCTATGATACTATGGAATCTAGGATTAAAAAGAAGGTGAAATCAAATTTTATATCTGAGATGGAGTTGATGAAGAATGACATGGTCGTTGAGATCACGAGAGTTGTTGTTGGTGTACCTCAGAATGTTGGTACTAAAGATGGTTATGAGGAATTTGCTAAAGACTTTGAACCTACTGGATCTAGTGGTGATGACCGAAGGGATAGATCTAGTGAAGACAGAACTACTTGGTTGCCTAGATCTAGAGCTCGGTTAAGTAACAATTACCAAATGGAAGTTTCTACTTTCTCTGGTACTTTGAAAATTGATTGATTCAATTGGTGAACTTGAAGATTTCTTTGAGCTGGAAGAAATTGAAGATCCTCTTTGGGTGAGATTAGCATAGACAAAGTTGAAAGGACATTCTTCTCTTTGGTGGAAATAACTACAAAGAGATATAGAAGATGAATGTGAAATGAAGATCAATTGGTGGAGGTTGATGGTAACAAAGTTAAAATCTAAGTTCATACCTTCTTTACTATGAGCTTGACTTGTTTAAGTAGTTGCAGAATCTGAAGTAGAAGGATTTGTCTATTGAAGATTGTACCAAGGAGTTCTACAAACTTACTATTTGGTCTGGAGACTAAGAGCTTGGTAAGGAAAAGGTAGCTCGGTATATGAATGGTTTGAGATTCAATATTTAGGATGAGCTTGGTATGCTGAAGATTGATTCATTTGAAGATGCTTATCAGTATGCTCTAAAGTTAGAAGATAAATTGAAGAGGAAACAACATAGTAATCCCCAAGGGAAGGAAAAGGTTGATCACTTAGTGAAGGATAAACTGACTGATGTAGAAGATGAATAGAAACTTGTGGAACCAAAGAAGAGACAAGTAGAGTCATCTTTAAGGGTACTTTCTATAACTATGGAGAGGAAGGACACCATTCTTTTGAGTGTACACATAAGAAGCTTGGTGACCAAAGAAATGCTTTGGTGAATGAGAATGCACCTAAATCTGAGAACTTGTTGCTTTGACAAACATTGCTTAGTACAAAGGAGGAACCTTGTCAGAGGAGTAACTTGTTTAGGACCTGATGCAAGTTTGGAGGTAAACTCTATGATGTTATTGTTGATAGTGGTAGTATTGATAACCTTGTTGCTGAGGACATGGTTCAAAAACTTGGGTTGAATAGAATGAAGTATCCTTGTCCTTATAGGATTGGCTGGTTACAAGATGTTCATGCTCTAGAAGTAAGAGAACAATGCTTTATTGATGTTCATATTGGCTAGTATAAGGATCTTGTGTTATGTGACATTGTGAAGATGAATAGTTGTGATATATTGCTCAAAAGACCTTGGAAATATGATTGCAGAGCTATGTATGACTGTGTTAGAAATGTGTTTACTATTGAGAAGGATGACATGAAGTTTTCCCTAATGCCTTTGTTAGATACAACACTCGGTAGGAGAAGCCTGAGTATTGGTAGCCGAGTTGAGTTGGTGGATCCTGAAGGAATGGTTGATCAGTGTGAAGGACAAACCTATGTGTCAAGGAAATAATTGAAAAGATAGAGCAAGCTAAAGTGGAAGATTCTGCAAACTAAAAAGGTGGAGGAATTGTATGTGAAGAACTAGTTTGGGGTTTATGTGCTGAATCCTGAAAGATGTTCTTCTCACATATGAACATCTTTTTGAACCTAGGGTGTCTGATGCAGGGGCATTCTAGGGTACTCAATAGATCTACATGGAGGTGGGTTATTTGGCCGGTGTTACTTAGTTGTAGCCTTGACTGATGGTCTTAGTCATTGAAGGAAGCTTGGTCACTAAAGGAACTCGATAATCTCTGGTGCTCAGTGAAAGTGTTACTCAATGATGCCTATTGTTTCTCGGTTGACACTTGTGCTCGATAATGCTTGGCATGCTCGATTATTTCACTATTGCTCGATAGTTCTGGTTGACCGACTAGAGTTCTATGTGATTTGTTGGGCTGACTTGGTGCATTTTATTTTTGGTAGCTATTGTTTCAAGTTGACATGTTGGATTTAATTATTTTAAGGCTATTTTGAAGCTGACTTGTATAGCATTTAATATTTGTTTGTAGGAGTTAAGGGTTTTATCCAACTAACTTGTGGCTGATGATGAGTATTTATAGGATGTTTGGGGTAGTTGTTTAGGCATGATTGGATAACTTAGAGTGTTAGATCAAAGGTTCTAAAAGTTGGAGTTGGTGAAGTTAAGGAAAATATCTTGCATGATCTTGTAGATCAGATTGTTATCTGATAGTTTGTAGTTGTAGAGCTAGTGGTTTGCATACTTGGAGACAAGGAGATTTCTTGGAGGCTTGCAAGCTCAAGTTTAGATTTGCTTTAGGGTTTCCATTAGTTGCTAATTGTTTCAGAGCTGAACTAGCTAAGTTTATATTTGTAATTTTCCCTAACCTGAAAGGCCTTACAGCCAGGCATGTTAATGAAAATTTATTTGAAACATCTTTTTGTATTGAGTTTTTCATTGTGTAATTCTAAAGCTGCAAGGTTGGATTGTCCTTAATTGGATCCTCCTTGCCTTGGTTTGTGTCAGTTTAGATCTCAGATCTACATTTTTAGACTTAAGATTTGATTCATCTTTGTTGTTATCATCTTTCAAGCTTAGCTTTAGGTCTACAATATTTAGTCCATGTTTCAGGATTTCATTCTCCTTCTTTAGTTTTGAAACTTTATCACTATCATTGACTTGATTTGTAGGTTCTTTCTTTGATTTCAGATCTTCTATCTTTTCTTTTAGTTTCTCAATGTAGTCTTTTGCACCATCATATTTTTCCTTTAGTGTATCTCTTTCTTTAGTAAGAATATCAATCTATTGAAGAGCTTCATCAAGATTTTTTTGCAATTGATCCATATCCATAGAGATCTTACTCAAGCCGTTAGGCATTCTCTGAATAACTTTGTTTTGAGTAACTAAGATATGATACCGATTGTTAGAAACAGGAAATACTAAGAGGTGGGTGAATAAATATTTCACAAACTTTTACTTTTTCCCACTTATGGATATATGAAATTAACTTGTAGCTTGCATAAGAAACTAAACCAAATAAACTAAATAAAATAAATAATAAGCACAATAATAAAATGAAAGAACTCATAACGCCATGTTTTTTGTCGAGGAAACCCTAGCCAAGGGAAAACACTGGTGGGGATGATACCCACAACTGATCCACTAATCAAAATTATCTAGTTGAAGATATTGACCTTGTTAGGAGTCTATTACATCTGTATAGTGTCTCTGTCCTAGTTAAAGTAATTTAGGCCTTGTTAGAAGCCTCAACCCTATTAGGATTTTTTATTACAAAACATGAATTTATGAAAGATGAGCTCACTTCCCAAACATGCAATATACAATGATAACCTCAGATACAAAAGGTAAAATACAAAAGCCTTTTACTACTGCTGAATATCTTCAATATTCTAATCTAGCTTTGTAGCCTCTTCAAAACTTATCATCAATTCACATTACTCTGATCATATATCATATTTTTCATAATATACATCAATACAATACTTGCTTTCAACTTTCCATAAAATATATTACTTGGTTATGTGTCATCCTTTACATTTATAAGTATCTTACTTATATACAAGTTATTACAAAACAACTTTCTTATCGGCCTTCAATACTTTACATACTTCCAATATGAAATTACTTTTTTCTACCTTAGGGTTAACATCTAGGATGTTGTCCCTAATTAGATAAGTTATTATTTTGATAAAAAAAATAATCCCTTAACTCAATACAACCAATTTTTGATCACTGCTCTATTCTAGTCGACTCTACATTGTCTTTGTAAACCTTCAATATCTCTTTCTGTACATGTCGTACAGACTTGTGCTCTTAGATGTAGCTTCAATATACCTAGAATGATATATATTCAAGTGTGCATGCACTAAATGTGCTTCTATGAACATTCCTAATCAAAACAGTCTTTGTATAGAAAGATAAACACTATTATACTTAGACAATTTTCATAAGCTCTTATACAGAAGTCCCTCCTCAGATCATGATGTTAAAATACTAAATATATATGTTTCCATAATGAAAACACCATGATATCCTACTTATCCAAATTTCCAACATATTATTCCCTAAAGAAATCAATCCTAAATTCTTCTCTCCATGTTTATATTCCTCCACATATTTTTCCTTTCATTTTCGAGTAATGCATTGTATTGAGACAACCTTTTTCATCAAGGTATCTTTCACTTTTCTGACTCAAAGCTTTAGTCTATTTCTTATTGGTTCTTATTTTTTCTAACCCTATGCCTTTGTGGATTTCATGTGCTAAAATTGTTGTATTGTACAACTTTTTCTCTCTAACACTTCTATCTTGCAAGTCTTCACCCTAGGGGCATACTTGTATAGTTCAAGGAGCTATCTTCTTCCTATAAAATATTATTTTTGTATCATTAGATATCCTTTAGCATGCATATTAATTTAGATTCATAATCTTGCTAAAGTGGGGTCAAAATTTAGAGTAAAAAATCTCATACCCCATTTGTAATTTAGACCACATTTTTATAACCACTATAGTGTTCATTCCTATGGTATTTGTGTAGGACCATCTTAGCCTTTTACATTAGCCTCTTCCCTCATAGATATTGAAATCCTTATTAGTATCTATCTTTGAGCATTTCCTTTTCATGAGTTACATGTTGTCCTTGCCACCTACCATTTTTTATTGTGATTCATCTAGGAACTAGCACACCACATGGAAGTTCACAAAGTGTTCATTTGTCCACCAATATCCCAACATTCAAATGTCATTCTCGAGTATGCTTTCTACTTATCACCTACACTTGGTAAGTGGAAACTACCTAGGATATTCTAGAATGACCCAAAAGCATCTTTTCCCCCTTTAAATCAATCCTCTTGCTTCATTCAAGTTGGGAGAAGCTCTCTCTTTCTGAAAAGACTCTCTAGCTTCTTCATGGTTCTCTCTTTCTCAAAATATTTTCATTCCCTTGCTATATCATTTTTCTATAGAAATCTCTAATTTTCTACAATGCTCTCTTACAAAAATATTTGTATCTCTCTTATCTCTCCCAAGCCTATCTAGTAATATCTTTCCATTTATTTTTCACCTTTGAGAATCTTTGGATTCATCACATCCGTTGTTTGTTATTTTATCTCATGTAATAGGGATTTTCCTCTATCAAGCATAGTTTTTTTTCTTGTACATTATCATTTATTTACCTTTTGATCTATTTATCTATCTATCTGGCTATTATGGAGGTGGAAACACAAAAATAGGGACTTGATTGAGGTAAGTCTCTAAACAACCCCAAACATTTTTCCTCTCTTGTGTGTGTAGGTATACTAAAATCATTTGAACAAACAAGGGTTTTTTTATATTTTGTCTATTTCATTTTTATTTATCTTGGTTATATATTATTTGTTGTTATACTTCTAATTCTGGGTTTTGCAGGTTATTTGATGTATATACCTTATTTTTTTCCAAATTTTGTGTCTTTTTTTGTTGTAGTCCATACAATGCTATAGCACGACACACAAACATTTTTGTGTGTTACATTGCCATCCAAATGTGTATTTTGAAACTAGCTCTCAAGGGAACTTAGTTTCCTTTTGGTAGGGTCATAAAAATGGCTATTTAGCATTTATATTTTGTATAGATTTAAAGATGACATATGTCACATTTTGTAAACTTTGTTTGAGTTGGTGTTTATGTCACTTTTGTACATGGACATACATATTTATTTGAAAATTTGATATATATAAGTTTAGATTCAATATTTTTTTTCTTGACATGCATATCCTCATGTGCACTAGATTTATTAATCATGTTTATGGATTCCTTATTTATTTTTATTATTGGTAATTTTGATATTTTATTAATATTAAAGGATAAGTACATTGCCTTTTTACATAAATTTACAAATATAATGTATCTAAAACCATAACCACCTAGAATCCACCCAAAATACTACCTTTAAAGTGGTTTTGCATTCACCTAAACCACCCCTATCACATTCATCCCCCCTTTCAAGCATACAAAAAATTGGTATTACAGTATCAACATGACCCAACTATACAACTCTTGTGTCAAAATTTAAAGACACGACCCCAAATTTACAACATTTTTTATCCCCTTTACCAAGGTTTTAAGTGTCTATCAAAAAATGAAAAAAAGGACAAAAAACACCATTATCGACCTCTTTTTCAATTAGCTTATCTTTGTCCTGATGTGTTCCCATCCGTCAAACACACGTCTGGGTTGTTTTGTGATCCCAAATCGATCTCACACTTCAATTCCATTCTTTGACTACATGTGATCCCAAATTGACCTCACATTAGTCAAAGAGGGGCAAATGTATACACCCTAAAATGGTCGCCTAGACTTTGGGCCCCATTTATTAAATTATCAAATTCCTGAATCAATACTTTGCAAAATTCAAATCAATTCCTTTGATCAATCCTAATTAGTTCAATCATTTCAATATTTCCTAAGGTTTGATCAATTTCTTTAATTAAAAGAAATATTCTCTCTTAAATAAATAAAATAGCCTTATTTAATTGAAAGAAATATCTTTTAAATAAAATAATTTTATTTAATTAAAATCCCTTTTAATTAAATGATTTTATCTTGTTTAAATAATATCTCCCTTTTAAATATATAATGTTATCTTATTTAATTAAAAGAGAATCATTCTTTTAAATAAATAAATAAATAAATAATCCTCTTAAAGCTCTTTTGTGATGAAAAAGGGAAACAAATAATTAAAAATAAAGAAAATTCCTTTTCTTTCCACACTTTCTAAAAAAATGAGCTTTGTTTCCTCTTTTTCAATTTATCCCACATTGCTCTTGGAGATACATTCTCTTCCACATTTTCTTATACAAGGATCCCTCTCCTTCTCATTTCAGATCCTGAATTTTCATACTGTTGTTATGTTGCAGGTTTTCTTGGTGATATTTTGGAGTTTTGAAGATTATTACATTCTAGCTTTCATTTCTACATTAGCTTAATCTTCATAGCATCTTAGGTTAGTTTCCTTCATTGTTTTAGCTTAATCTTCACATAGTTAATTAGTAAAGGAGAGTAAAACTTGTATTTCAATAGCATAGTTTATTTCTTTGCATTATTATCATCTAGATTAGTTTCATTTAACAAGCAATAACTTGATGATCAATGGAGATTAGCACTCTTGCTTCTCATCCTTGAATCTCTCATTTCTTGGTGTACTTGCATGGGTTTAACAAGGTTGATCTGAGGTTCTCATATACAACCCCTGCACTCCATGAATAGAGAGCTGTGAATCACTATTTGAGACCTCATTGTTGAGTGTTCTTAGATGTAATGATTCACAAAAGTGTGACTACTTTCTAGCACACATTTTTGGTGTCCACTATGGGGCCTTGAAATGGGTTTCCCTTCTATTCTATCAATCTTCTATCATTTCTCTATCAAAACTCCCCTGCTGCTACTTGTTCTAGTGTTTTTGAAGTAGTTTTTGAGGTTAAGGGTTTCAAGTTTTTTTTTCAAATCTGGTATTCTTTGTGGGAAATTTTTTTTATCACTTTTTCTATCAAAACTACATGTTTTTTAAATTTTTTGTCTTTACTTCCATGTGTCATTGTTACGAAATCTTGCACGAAGTTTCTAACTATATTGCATGAATTTTTGCAAGGAATAGCATTTATGCGTGTGACAAAGGGGTTTTCTCACACGGGCCTGTGTTCTTTCTCACATGAGCTCTTGTACTTTCTCACATGACCCTGGGTACTATCTCACATGGAATTCCATGACAACAGAGACCTAGAATTCCAAAGTTGCTAGTTTTACTTACTATTTCCTATTTTCTGACCTTTCCAAATTGCTAAGATTGTTCTGGATTCTGATTCTCTGAGACGACATGTCAGTGACCTCACATTTCTTGGAACCCAAGGTAATTTTTTGATCTCTATAAAACTTGGTTTTGGGCATAAAATTAATCTCTTATGTATTTGGCTTGAGTGATTTATTGCTTTCATAAACCACATTTTGATTTTGGACTTTAAAAAGAATATAGATTCATTTCTTGCACAAGTAGATAAGTAGGCCCTATTAACACTATTCATGGTTCTTGAGAGAGTGGTTTTCTAGTGAAACTCTTCTCAATGAGAGAACCCTTGTAGGTAGAGAGGTTACTAGAACTATCTTTGCATTCTATTAGATTTGTAGTCTTTGAATTTTTGATTGATGCATTCTCTCTCTAGAGAGGTTGATAGATCATGAGTTATTGACATTACAAATCTTGGCAAGATATTTTTAGTCTTAGCATGTTGGAATGAATCTATCTTATATGTTTGGGTGAAGAGAAAAGGATAGAGGATTATGCTCTACTCCCTTTTTGGGTAGTAATAGAAACTCAAACCCTTGGATCTAAGCCAAGTCCCCATGTGGTCCTTGTTGTGAGTCACCTTTTAGAGAGGGTTAACTATAGTGTACATTCCCTTCATTTGGTAAACCACATTGATGGAACCTCAACCGGTAATAGCCACTTTTGTCGTGGTAGTGACAACCGCTATACAAATGTCCTTGTGGAAGAAATCTCCATGGGTACAGTTTCTTGATGGGCTGTCAAATCTCCTCAGCATCTTCGATTGATTAAGTTCTCAGAATGTATCAAAACCCCGATGGGCCTAGATTGGAGTTTGCCTTCTTGAAATTGTAAAAGTTACAGAGTCAAGCCATTATTAGAAACCATAGTGCAGCCATATTTTTCCTTTTAGGACTATGTGTGTGATTGGAAATTTTTTTTGGAGAACATACACAAGTAGTATCTTTAAGGAATAGCATACTAAGTCAATATTCATGTTCATGAGCAAGGTTTCTTTGTCCCTTGCTCATTGTTTGAAGACTTTTTCTTGCTAAAACTCCATGGTTGTTGTTCTATGTGCTTGATAAATACTAAAAATTTGTTAATATGCTTGGTTAATCTTTTAAAATGAACAAAAAACTGAGTTCCTGAGTTTACAAACTTGCTGATTAAGCGGCCTAATCCTATTTCGTCACCTGGCTATGCACATTCTTATGCAAGCCTAGTATTTTCTCGCACGAGATTTCATTTCCTCGCATGACCCCTAGTGTTTCCTCGCATGAGACTACATTCCCTCGTGTGAACCTATACCCTGGTCTGTCAAAATAGTGAGCTATTTTTGTTCATTTTCAGTCCTCCTTAGTTGATCCAGATCAAATCAGGCTACTCACCCTACTGTTGGAAACCTATTTTCACTTGGGATTCTTGTATTTTTGACCTCTTGAATTAGTGACCTTTTATTTTACAAGTAACCTTACTTGGAATCGATAAGTCAAAAATCATCTTTGTTGAGTAGATACACCCTTGGATTCTTTGATAACATACTTGGAGAGTCTTAGTAGTCTCTTGTCCAATTCACTTCCACCCAAAATCAATTTCAATCAGATATAACTCAATTAAAATCTCCTCTTGATCCATATGTGCTAGGATACTTATCCGTTGATTGGGCACCTTTGTGGCAGTGTTGATTGACACCTTTTGCAATTTTCTATCTCACCATCTCTCTTTTAGATAATTGAACACTTTTACTATCCTAGTTTGATACCAACATATCTTAGAGTCATCTTATCACCGAGTGCTTTTCCTTTCAAGGGAAATGAACTTAGGTTGTCTTTAATCAATTACCCCCAGTTCAAACTTGTCAAAAGCATAAGGGAAAGGAACTCATATTTGACCAATCACCTAGGAGCAAGTCTACTGAGTTGAGGACCCCCTTAGCATCTTCACATTTAGGTATGGATATGAGTTATACCATGACTTGGTGGGAGAGGGAAGCTATGGATCAAAACCTTGATGACCTCTATTGAAGACACAGAGACAACATTCTATTTGGTAATTCCTCTCATGATGCTTAACCTAGTTCACCCCCCATCAATACTAGGGATCTAGATGCACATCAAAGAGCCACAAGGCATGAGAGATGAGCTCACCCAGAAAAGTGGTCACAACATGAAGACCAAGACAATGAACCTGGTGATGCTCATGTCAATGCAACGTATACCAATGATTTGTACAAATAGTCAAGACCAAACTCTCCACTTCAAACAACCTCAAGGTATACAAGTGAAAGGCTTAAAAGGATTAAGCATGAGAAGAAATCCTTTCTAGATGAGCAAGCTATGAAGCATGAAAAGTTTAGAAAACTTGAGGTGGAGAGACAAGCTTTGTTAGAATTGGAAAGGAAAACCTCTCAAGAAGAGAAAGATAGGATTTTAGCCCAACAACTTAATACCTAATTTAACAATAGGGGTGCAAATAGTGGCAACAACTCTCCTTCCTCCACTCCTTCATCCACTCCTTCCTAAAAACCACATAGTAGAAGGCATTCAAGAACCCCTTCAAGATCTCCTAGTCCTAAAGGAAGGACTTCACAACATGCTCACTATAGGAGACAAACACCTCCTAGGCACTTGAGGCAACCTTCACAGTGTGCTCATCATAGTTCCCAACATGGAGGCAATAACTCAGACTTTGATCTTAATTCTCTAGACTTCATGAGAATGCAACAAGAGCCTCTCTTTCAACAATATGTGGAAAAGTACTTGGAACAAAACAAAGATAAGTTCCTTGAAAGTCTAATCAACAAGGGTGCAAGAGTCCCTTATAATTTTGATGTGGATAACAAAATCAAGAAACAAAATCCATCACAAGAAGAGGAAATTAGACAAATGAAGAAAATGATGGAGAAGCTTTTGGCACCTAAGATTTCATTCTCACTGGACTTGATTTGTCCTAATCCTTTTGACAAGAGTGTGAGCATGAAGGATTTTCCCAGAAGGGTTGAACTCCCTCAATATGACAAATATGATGGTAGTGGTGATCCACATGATCATGCACACCAATTTTACACTACGAGCTTTGAGTTTCACCAAGAGTATTCCTATCTGATGAGGTTATTCCCAAGGAGTCTTAAGGGGAAAGCAATGGAATAGTTTACCAACATAACTCCCCCCATCAAGACTTTCAAAGAGCTTGTTCATAGATTTGTTCAAAATTTTGCGTACAATCTTTCAAGATCTGTCACTATGTTGGACCTATGTAACCTAAAGCAAAACCAAGGGGAATCCTTTGTCTCATTCTTGCAAAGGTGGAGGTGACAGTGCTCTCATTATCCTATGACCATTCATGAAGATGAGAAAATTGACATCCTTGTCAGCAACTTGGTGCCTGAAATGTGGTATGAGGTTTGAAAGATGATCTTCAATTCCTTTGATAACATGGTCGAAACCGCATGTAGAATTGAGGATGTCTTAAAAGAGCAAGGAATTTTGACCAGAGATGACAATAATAACAACAATGGTCAAAACAATAATAATTCCAACAAAGATAAAGGGAAGAATGTACATTGGAACAAAAACAAGCAAGTGGTTAATGACAGAGTTGTGGATTCTCCCCAACCTAAGGATCAAGGTGTCCTTCAATTGTCTAGTGTAGTTCAAGCTATGAAGCTCAATGCACCTCCTCAACAAGAGAGCAGGCCAAGGTATCAAGATAAGCCCAAGAAGGAAATAAGTCAATTTGCGAAACTTGGTGACTCATATGAAGATGTTTTCAAAATTCTCATTGCCAACAATCTTGTGCATCCACAAGATCCCACAAAGCATTACATACCTGATATTAAGCCACATTGGTGTGATGAGAAAGCTTTTTGCAAGTTTCATAATGGCATTGGGCATACCATTGAGAATTGTTGGAAACTTAAGCACATTATCCAAGATCTCATTGAAAATGGAAAGCTTAAGGTGGTCTGAACACCAATGCTGATCACAAAGCATTTAAAGAGCCATTTCCTAATTATGAGAAGGGGGAAACCTCTAAAACCAAGGATGGCAAGGCTGCAATCAACTACACCTACATAGCTATAGAAAATGTGGTCAACATGCTTGAAGTTGTGGAGGAAAGTGTCAACATGATGAGGAACAAGGATCCCTATGGTTATGAATCCTACGCAAACTCTCCCCCTATCTTTGATGAAGAACCTATTGTGGTGCTGAGGGGTCCTCACTCTAGGATGTCATCCTAGGCTCTTAATGTTGTCACAAGAAGTCAAGGCCCTATCATCATTAGAGAGCCCAGTTTAGGTTAGCCCAATAAACCAAAGATAGTGGCATCCAAGAATAGCACCATAAAACTAGTTGCCAACCCCAAGATGAATTATAACCTTGTTGATCAGTTACAAAGAAAACCAGCTCACATTTCAATCTTGGCACTTTTAGAGTTGTCCCCAAGACAAAAATAGGTCCTTCAGGATGCTTTGTGCATAGCCAATGTTCCCAACAATTTAGATGTCAACCAATTCCAAGGCATGGTTAATCATATTACCAGTCCTCACTACCTTACATTCTCAGAAGATGATGAAAAAGCCTTGAACCACCCGCATAATCCTTCCCTTCACATCAAAGTCATGATCCATAAAACCTGTGTCAAGCGTGTGTTGATAGATGGGGGTGCTGGGGTCAATATATGTTCTTTGAGTATATTAAAAACTTTGGGCTATTATGAGGAAGTGATCAATAACAGAAAGAAGATCACTATAAAAGCCTTTGATGAGGCAGAAAGGAGTTCCAAGGGGTTGGTTGTTCTTCCTGTTAGGATTGGCCCCATTGAGGAAGACATTTTGTTCCAAATTGTTGATGCTGGTCCTCTAGCATACAATATCTTGCTTGGTAGGCCACGGATCCATGAGATGCAAGTAGTGCCATCCACCTACTACCAGTGTGTTAAGTTCCCCTACAATGGAGTAGAAGTTTGTATACCTGGGGATAGAACCTTATATGTCATCTCCATTTTGGCAAGGACCCATGTTCCCTTCAACAGAGAAGCATAGGATTTCAATGCAACTCTAGCATATTGCAAAGATAAGTTCAAATCAATAGACCTTGGTATGGGGGGATACCAACTTAACTCCTTTAAAAAGATGTATGTTTCCCTTAGGTCTTATGGTAAGCCTTCTCAAGAGATGAGACCTTCTTCTTTGGCCATGACTTTGTTTGACACATGTGTCGAGTCTTCAGTGCCTATCCATGATGAGAAAGAAGAAGTAGCTATTAAAGATTGGATCTACAAAGAGAAATATATGCACAATGAGAACTTCTCTCCTTCTCCTAAGGCTTATGGGAGAGGATATACATTGGTCAAACAAATGGGCTATCCTAGATGTGACCCTCTCAGTCATAGATTAGATGCTAGAGCCGAACCTCTCAATCATGCTCTTTTTGAATGCAGATCTAAGAAGATAGTTGGCCTAGGTTTTTTGAATAATAACAAGAATACTATTCCTATCCTTGATGAGTCAAATAGTGAGGATGAATCATAGTACATACCAAATTTGACAAATCAGAAAGACATGTGTGATGATTGGATTCCTTCTACTAGTCTCCTTTGGGGAGATTCAAATAATCCAACCACTCATGCAATATTTGCAAGCATAGAACAAGATGGATCAGATATTGACCCAAGAGAAGGTGTTACCCTTCATGACATCGAAGATTCTACATGAAGGTGTCCCAAGCCTTTTTGGTGTAAATATCCCAATCGAGATTCAGAAATAGACTCACATGAGTATGAGTGGGACTCTCTCTGATTGTTCCATAGTTAACATGGGTGTTGATGTCATCCATTCCTATAGTTCTCAACTTGAGTTAGCTGATGAGTTACATGTAGGGCTATAGGATTGGAATCTATGTGTTGCATTAGTGGATGATTCTTCACTTATTAGGCTGAATCTTGATTTGGGTAACTTAGAAGAATACTTGACAGACTCGAACTCTATGGTCACCAAAGATGATACCATCCATATCCACAAAATTGAACCAGCCATTGACTTACCCCTTGCTAATCCTCATCTCATTGATTGGTCCAAACATTTCAAGAGCCTAAGCTCTTAACTTTCCAGAATGACTATGAGATAACCTGTTACCTAAATGCCATTGAACCTGTAGTCTCTTCCACCAGGGAACCAACTACTAGCATGACTGAACCAGACATCAGGTACCTCAGTCAAAACATAAAGAGAAAATAAAATAAAAAGAATAGGAGTTTTGATGGTGAAAACCACTATGTGGTGGTGTCAGAACCAAAAAAGTTAAAAATAACTGATGTATCCAAAGGTGAAAACCTCTCAGAGGCACCTATGGATGAGGTACTTGATCATCTCTCTAGTTATTTTTAGGACAGATCGTCAGTGCTTGTTGAACCTACACAAGCAGTTAATTTGGGTATAGAAGAGGTTCCACAGATTGTACATTTGGCTCAATCCTTATCATCTCAAGAGAAAGAAGCCTACACTAAGTTCCTACAAAGAAAGAAAGTCAACTTTTCTTGGACTTATTCAGACATGCCAGGGTTGGACACTAATCTTATTATGCATCACTTATCCATAATTCTAGGTGTTAAACCAGTCAAACAAAAGTTGAGAAAAATGCATCCTCGCATTGCTCTTTTAGTCAAAGTAGAACTGGAAAAACTCCTTAGTGCAGGATTTATAAGGGCTATTGACTATGCAAAATGGATATCCAACATTGTACCAGTTTCAAAACATGATAAACCCATTCAAATCTGCATAGATTTCAGAGATGTCAATAGAGCATGCCCAAAGGATGATTTTCCACTCCCTAACATAGACATGATAGTGGACATGACGGCGGGTTATGAGATCTATTCCTTGATGGATGGTTTTTCTGGATATAATTAGATTAAAATAGCTCTTAAGGACCAAGAAAAGATTGCATTTACTTGCACATGGGGTACTTATTATTGGAACATCATACCTTTTGGATTGAAAAATGTAGGAGCTACATATCAAAGAGCTATGACAACAATTTTCCATGACATGATGCATAAGAATATGTAAGATTATATGGATGACACCCTGGCTAAGTCAAAGGAAAGAGACACACACTTAGGCAATTTAGAAGTCATTCTCTATCATATGGAGCAATTTCAGTTAAGATTAAATCCAAAAAAATGTGCATTTGGAGTCACCTTTGGAAAGCTTCTAGGATTTATCATTTTAGCCAAAGGAATAGAAGTGGACCCAGAAAAGGTTCAAGCAATATTGGATATGCCACCTCCCAAAAACATTAGCCAAATGAGGAGTCTGCAAGGACATCTTCAATCTATCAGGAGGTTCATTTCACAACTGGCAGATAGAGCTCAACCCTTCAATAAGAACTTTCATAAGGGGGTCAAATGTGTCTGGAATGAGGATTGTCAAAGGAGCATAGATCAGATTAAGGAATACTTGGCAAATCCTCCAATTTTGATGCCTCCTATCCTAGGAAAACCTCTCATATTGTATGTTTCAGTAACAGAATCTTCCTTGGGGGCATTATTAGCTCAACTTGATGACACTGGGAAAGAACAAGCCATATATTACATTAGTCATACCCTTTTTGCATATGAGGTCAATTAAACTAGTATTGAGAAAGCTTAGCTTGCTATGGTGTTTGCTTCCCAAAATTTGTGACATTACATGCTTGCACATACAATACACCTCATAGAAAAAAATGATCCTCTCAAGTATTTTCTCGGTAAGGTTTCCCTCATAGGTATACTTTCTAAATGGATGATGGTTCTTTCAGAATTTGACATAGAGTATGTTGAGCGTAAAGCTATAAAAGGCCAAGCCATTGCAGATCAATTGACCAATTTCCCAATTCAAGATAGCATGCCTATTCAAGTTGAATTTCCAGATGAGCACCTAATGTACATGACTAAGAGAACATGGAAGATTTTATTTGATGGCTCTTTTATGTAGAATGGTTCAGGAGCTGGAGTGTTGTTTGTTTCTCCTCATGGGTACACAATTCCTAAGTCCTACAAACTATTGTTCCCATGCACAAACAACATTGTTGAATATGAAGCCTTGACAAATGGACTCAAGATGGCTATTGAATGGAATATCACATAACTACACATCTATGAGGATTCACAATTGATAGTCAACCAGGTTAATGAACAATATCAGACCAAAGATGAGAAACTAGTACCTTATAAGAAAATGGTTGATTCATTGAGAGGGTATTTCACATTCATCACATTTCAGCAAGTCCCCATAGTAGAAAATAAAGTAGCTGATGCTATGGCCACACTTGCTTCACTTCTTCAGTTAGAGCAGCATGAGTCTAGATTTGAATTTCTGGTGGAAGAGTTACATGATCCCATCTATGACTCCCAAGAAAGCCATGTCATCTGTACCCTTGTTGGTCATGAGTCATCTTGATATGGTGCCATTTACTCATACTTGTATGATGGCATCATCCCTGATACATTTAATTGATCTGAAAGAAGAAACCTTACCCAAAAATCCTCTCTCCATTGCCTCATCTCTGGTGATTTGTATAGGAGGGGTTTAGATGGGACACTTCTTAGGTGCTTAGAAAAGGAGGAATCTGATCAAGTGCTAGTTGATATTCATGAGGGCATCTATGGGGGACATTCTAATGGTCTTTCCATGGCTTGAAGGTTTCTTAGCGTGAGGTACTATTGGCCTACCATGCAGATGGATGCAGTAGCTTTTGAAAAATCATGCAAAAAATTTCAAAAACATGGTCACCTAATACACACTCCCTGAAGGGAGCTCATTCCTTCCATATATCATTGGCCATTTTAGCGCTGGGCCTTTGATCTTGTTGGGAAAATTCATCCCAACTCATCAGGTGGATATAAATTTATCATCACTGATAGTGACTACTTTACCAAATGGGTAGAAGCTGTTCCACTTTCTATTGCCTCAGGAAAGATAGTTTCTCTATTTATCTTGAACCATATCATCTGTTGATATGGAGTGCCATCTAAGATAATCACTAATAATGGAGGTCAATTTAAAAACAAGGACCTTACACAACTCTACAAGAAATTCAAGATAAAACAACATTGGTCCTCCATTTACTTCCTGCAAGGAAATGGACAAGCAGAGGTTTCAAATAAAACCATTCTCAAAATTCTCCATCGAATAGTTCATAAGAATGGTAGAGATTGGCATTTACAGATAAATCTAGCCTTATGGGCTTATAGAATGATTATTCGTACTCCAACAGGGGCTACTCCTTTTTCCCTAACTTATGGTGCTGAAGCAATGTTACCTTTAGAGGTTGAGATTCTTTCACGTAGAGTCTCTCTCAAAGGTCTAGTTATCGATGAAGACTACCATGCCATGAGACTGCAAGAGTTATAACTTCTAGATGAGAAGTTTAAAGTATCATTTAACCATATGAGGGTCTATCAAAAGTGGATGTCCAAAGCCTTCAACAAAAAGGTTCACCCTAGAGCATTCCAAGTGGGAGATCTTGTCTTATGAGAAAATCCTAAGAACCAACAACATAGAGAAAAAAAGGGAAAATTTGAACCTAATTGGCTTGGACCCTACATCATCATAGTAGCTTTTGGGATAGGTGCTTATTTACTATCGACTGAAGAGGGGGAGTAGCTCCCTAAGCCTATCAATATCTTGCACTTGAATAAGTTCTATCCATGATGCCTGTTCTATCTGGGGGCATCCTTTGTACATATTTATTGATCTTGAAAAAATACCAAAAAAATTCATATATGATGCTGAAAAAATTCTAAAAATTAGAAAATGTCCTGAAAAAAGAGCATCCTAGTGAAAACCTAGCAATAGGCACTTTGATGTCTCACCAAAAAAATCAACAAATTTAAAAATTCAAAAATTCAAAAATTCAAAAAAAAAAAAATAGAAATAGTGCCTTGGTGAAAACCTGGAAACATGCGCGTTGGTAGCAAAAATACAAAAAAAATTATTATAAAAAGTCCTGAAAAAAATTGCAATAAAATCCAAGTGATGAAAACTTGGAAATGGGCACTACTTGATGCCTTTGCAACCTTGTTTCTTAGCACACGTTCTTGACACTTAGCCTTTCTCCATCATGCCTTGTCCTTGTTGCCTTGGTTTGGAATTGGTCTTTGTCTTTGTCTAGGGGTCATAACTGTGTTAGCTTTGGTCTCTTGGATGCGTCAGTCTTTAGGACACCTCATGAATGGTGTTTTTCAACACCACCCCAAATGTTTTTTTTTCAACACAACCCCTGACATCGAGTGTTTTTCAACACTTATCAATTTGGTCTTATCCAATTTTGTCATATGATTCCAGCTGCTTGCAAGCATTTTATCTTTATCCTCAAAACTCAGTCTCAGTGAACACACTTAAATTTTTAAATGCAACACTTAATGCTTGAGCTATGTCATGATCTTTTCTTTATGTCTTCACTGTTATTGATTTTCATTGAGTGTCCTTGTCTAATAAGTCTCTCCATGATGCATAAATAGAGGACTTGGGGCATGGGGTATATTTTTGTTTGCTTTCTACTTGTGGGTGTGGTCTTGAAGCTCTTGAGTGTCTCTTGTTGATCCCTTGACACACTTAGGAGATTTGAGGCATCATCCTTGACTATTTTTTCACAACTATTCTTATGGTCATCCTGGCATCTATGCCTTGATGCAAGAGTGGTTTTGCTACAATAAATTTGATAAGCTAACATTGGAGTCATCTTGACCCTTATGTCTTTGATGTTCATGTTAGAATCTTTCCACATTCCAATCTGATATAAATCATATTCATATCTTCATATTTGCACTTGTGACTAATGAGGATTGTGTGATTTTCTAATGTCCATTGATAATGGCCTGATGATGAAAGTAAGTTCTTTACATTCTCTAATGAATGATGAACACAAAATCCTATGTTACAGTTGCCCTATTGCAAGTACACGTTTGCATTTTTATGTAGCTTGCATTGTTAGACTTCATGATTAATTTTCATTTTTAGGCTACATTATGAGTTTGAGAGGGTTTTCCTTCATCTTTCTTGTGGACTTTTAATCAACTATGATCATGTTTTGATCATCATTTTCTTATCTTCTTTCATGATCTCAATCAAAATTTTCTATCTTAAACAGTTGATTGATTTTGGGGCATCCTCTTTAGTGGGGCAAATTCTCTTTCTTCTCTCCATTTCTTTCCATCTCTTCCAAACTTTTGTCTTCCATTCACTTTCACCCCACTTCTTTTCTTCTAATTCAACCTTGGGGCATAATCTTTCATGCTTGATGATCTACCTTGGTTCTGTGATCCTCATATCTTTCATCTTACATCAAGAACCTTATCTTTAGTTTGATTTGATCAACTTTATCAATTTATTGTTTCTCCTCTATCTCATTTTTATTTTGATCACGAGGGGGCAGTACCTATCAAAATTCAAACCTTGATTCAACTTTATCAAACCTATCAATCAAACCTTGCTTGAGACTTGACAATTACCTATTTACAAGGGTGTTGGCCTTGTCTTTTTCAATCAGCTTATCTTTGTCCTGATGTGTTCCCATCCATTGAAAACATTTCTAGTTTGTTTTGTGATCCCAAATCAATCTCACACTTCAATTCCATTATTTGACTGCATGTGATCCCAAATTGACCTCACATTAGTCAAATTGGGGCAAATGTATACACCCTAAAATGGTCGCTTAGACTTTGGGCCCCATTTATTAAATTATCAAATTCCTTAATCAATACTTTGCAAAATTCAAATCAATTCCTTTGATCAATCCTAATTAGTTCAATCATTTCAAGATTTCCTAAGGTTTGATCAATTTCTTTAATTAAAAGAAATATTCTCTCTTAAATAAATAAAATAGCCTTATTTAATTGAAAGAAATATCTTTTAAATAAAATAATTTTATTTAATTAAAATCCCTTTTAATTAAATGATTTTATCTTTTTTAAATAATATCTCCCTTTTAAATATATAATGTTATCTTATTTAATTAAAAGAGAATCATTCTTTAAATAAATAAATAAATAATCCTCTTAAAGCTCTTTTGTGATGAAAAAGGGAAACAAATAATTAAAAATAAAGAAAATTCCTTTTCTCTCCACACTTTCTAAAAAAAATAGCTTTGTTTCCTCTTTTTCAATTTATCCCACATTGCTCTTGGAGATACATTCTCTTCCACATTTTCTTATATACGGAGCCCTCTCCTTCTCATTTCGGATCCTGAATTTTCATACTATTGTTATGCTGTAGGTTTTCTTGGCTATATTTTGGAGTTTTGAAGATTATTACATTCTAGCTTTCATATCTACATTAGCTTAATCTTCATAGCATCTTAGCTTAGTTTCCTTCATTTTTTTAGCTTAATCTTCACATAGTTAATTAGTAAAGGAGAGTAAAACTTGCATTTCAATAGCATAGTTTATTTCTTTGCATTTTTATCATCTAGATTAGTTTCATTTAACATGCAATAACTTAATGATCAATGGATATTAGCACTCTTTCTTCTCATCCTTGAATCTCTCATTTCTTGGTGTACTTGCATGGGTTTAACAAGGTCGATCTAAGGGCCTCATATATAACCCCTGCACTCCATGAATAGAGAGTTGTGAATCGCTATTTGAGACCTCATTGTTGAGTGTTCTTGGATGTAATGATTCACATAAGTGTGACTAATTTCTAGCACACAAATACTTGTAGAGGTTCCAATTCTTCCGCCACATTAGTATTCTATCTTCAATTCTAGTAGCTTCTAATCTCAAAATATTACCTTTTTGATGGGGAGATTGGGATAGACTAGCCTAGTCTGTGCTCTTTTATCCCTTCCTTGGATAATGGGGTGTAATACTCTAACCATATGGCCTCTAGGACTTCCTTCACTAGAGGAATCCCCCGACCTTTCCCAATCTGACCACCAAGAACAAGTGCTTCAACTCCTAGACTCTCCTTTGCTTAGCTTTGCTTCATTCCCTTATATATGCTAATAAGGGCACACCTTCACCAACAACTTCTCAGGTCCTAAAAAGGATGAGAATGGATTCTATGGTTTTTTTTCAACTTTCCATGTGACCCCAAAGGCTTGGGAAATCTATCTTCCCTACTGACTACTTCATTTTCCCTCAAAATAGGGCTACAAGGAATGTGCCCAAATTAGGCCTCCATTCTATCTTTTTAGGACTATTACCTACAACCCTTTCCAAATCTTGGCTAAATCACTAAAGATAATCCTATTCATTTTCCAATTTCTCAAGTATTTTCTAGGTTTTAGGACCCCTAGTGTCTGTACAATGCCTTAATCCAAACTAAGGGTTTTTAATCACTTTTTGGCTTAACAGGGTCACTGAACTTGTTTGATTCCTACACCACCTTGTCTAGATTGGTAGTGGCTCCTCCTTCACAACAATGAAGCTTCATTAACTATTCTTAAACTCCTCCAAATGGTTATTCCTACAAACTTCATCCTTGCCTTCTAGAACCTTTGCAATCTTGACCTTACCTAGCCAAGTACAATCTAGGCTCGCCTAGGGCTTGGTCTTATAAATGTTTGCTTGAACTTTCCAGGGCCCTAATTTGTATGGTACACTATAAAAGGTTTGTACTACCATATCCCATGATCCCATGATGCTTCCACAGTGGGGATAGGAGCTACAGACCCATGTTCACAAACCAGTCAAAACTAGACAGAGAACTTAAAGATTCAAACTATTTACAAATGAAAACACAAACTTGCAAAGAAACCTAAGCTATGAACTTGAAATGAAAGATTATATACAATAAAAGATTCACAACACAAAAAGACTCATGGTCTATTCATTAACTTCAAATTTTCACTCCATGTATGTAGACTGGCCTACCAAACACTGTAATAGTATAGGTTTTTATTCTCTCTTTCATACAAATAGATAACCAACCCTTAACTTAGGGTTTTTATAGGAATGTAATGTCTTCACCTTGGGTAATGATCTTGGTTAGGGCTTCTAATCAGTAGGTTAGGGTTATAACCCTTTAGATTAAAAGTTGCTAAGCAACTTTGAAAAGTTGTGTAACTTTTGTTGCTTGAGCAATTTTTGCTCTCTTTAAGCTTCAAGACCTTATAAGGCCACATATAGTGCACACATGTGCCAAATAAACCCAAACCCTCACTTTTGGACTTATATCTCTCCTAGGACTAGGTGACTTTAGGATGACATCATCAACTGAGTCCCTTAGCAAATCCAAAACAAAGGTAGACTATTACCTCCTAGGACCTAAACTCACCTTCACACCACACTAAGCACTAAGGCTCTTATTTTAATTACAAGGCTTCACCAAGAAGTAGATCACAACAAAATAATTCACTAGTGAGAGCCCCATGTAAGGGTGATCCTACACCATACTCCCCCTCTACATAGAGTTAAGGTATTTTGGGAGAGATAAGGGCTAAGTCAATGCCTAGCTTCTTGAACCTTCTTTCTTCAACCCAAGAGACTTCTAACTCAGATTTTCCCACCCACTTCACCATGTGCTCCATATAGATTATGTGCCTTTGAGACTTCTTAACTCTAGATTCTAAGATCTTGTTTTATATGAGCTTCTTCACTTGAGGCATGACATTCATATCCAAGTCCTACAACCCTGTACCCTAATTATGAGTCTTCTCAGCTATTTCACCCCTATACTAGACCAAATTAGCTACATTGAAGACTAGTGAGATGGCTAAATCTAGTGGAAGGTCCAACTTATAACCATTTTCCCCATATTTGACCAGAATTTTGCAAGGCCCTACCTTCTTCATCTGCAATTTGGTGGGTACTCCTTTCTACATCATAGCCTTTCTTAAATGAACCATCACATAGTCTCCCACCTTGAATTTTACTTCTCTCCTCCTCTCATCCACTTTAGCTTTCAGCTTTTGAGTAGACTCCATGATAGTTTTCTTCACTTGCTCTTGAATTTATTTCATAGTTTGAGTTAAATCCTCCACATTTCCATTCTTCATCTCCATTGAACTGAGATCTCTCAATTCACACACCCCTCTAGGATGTCTGCCATACACAATTTCAAAAGGACTTCTACTAGGTGTCCTATTAACACTATCATTATAGGCATACTCAACCTGTGGAATAACTAGATCCTGAGTTTGTCCATACTCCTTGGTTAAACACCTTCGTAAGTTGCCTAGTACCCTGTTGATGACTTTGGTTTGACCATCAGTTTGTGGATGGTAAGCTAAGCTAAATGATAGGTTAGTTCCAAGTCTTTTTCATAAGGTTTTCCAAAAATGGCTCATGAACTTACTCTCTCTATCTGATGCAATGCTTAATGGGAGTCCATGTATCCTAACAACCTCTTTAAATAATATATTTACAATGTAACTAGCATCATGGGTAGTTTTACATGGAATAAAATGGCTCATTTTAGATTGGGATAGACTAGCCTAGTCTATGCTCTTTTACCCCTTACTTGGATAATGAGTTGTTCTCCTCTCACCCTATGGTCTCTATGACTTCCTTCACTAGAGGAATCCCCTAACCTTTCCCAATTTGACCACCAAGAACACGTGCTTCAACTCCTAGACTCTTCTTTGCTTAGCTTTGCTTCATTCCCTTATATATGCTCATAAGGCCACACCTTCAACAACACCTTCTCAGGTCCTAGAAAGGATGAGGATGGCTTCTATGGTGTTTTTTCAACTTTCCATGTGATTCCAAAGGCTTGGGAAATCTATCTTCCCTACCAATTGCTTCATTTTCCCTCAAAATAGGGCTATAAGAACTATGCCCCAATTTGGCCTCCATTCTAGATTTTTAGGACTATCACCTCCAACCCTTGCCAAATCTTGGCTAACTCGCTAAAGATACTCCTATTCATTTTCCAAGGTCTTAAGGATTTTCTAGGTTTTAGGACCCCTAGTGTTCATACAATGCCCTAATCCAAACTGAGAGTTTTCAAGGGCTTTTTGGCTTAATAGGGTCACTGAACTTGTTGATTACTAAACCACCTTGTCTAAATTAGTAGTGGCTCCTCCTTCATGCCAATGAATCTTAATTTACTATTCTTCAACTCCTCTAAAGGGTTCTTCCTACAAAATTCATTCTTTCCTTCTAGAACCTCTGCAATCTCAACCTTACCTAGTCGGGCACAGTCTAGGCTCACCTAGGACTTGGTCTTATAAATGCTTGCTCAAAATTCCTAGGGCCCTGCTTTGTATGGTAATCTATATAAGGTTTTTAATACTATATCCCATGATCCCATGAAGTTTCCATGGTGGGGATAGGAGCTATAGATGCATCTTTAGAAACCTGTCAAAACTAGACAAAGAACTTAAAGATTCAAACTAATTACAAATGAATAGAAAAAATTGCAAAGAAACCTAAGCTATGAACTTGAAATGAAAGATTATATACAATAGAAGATTCATAGCACAAAAAGACTCATGGTCTATTAATTAACTTCAAATCTTCACTCCATGTATGTAGAATGGCATACGAAACATTGTAATAGTCTAGGTTCTTCTTCTCTCTATCATACAAACTAATAACCAACCCTTAACTTAGGGTTTTTATAAGAATTTAATGTCTTCACCTTAGGGTATGAGATTTTTTAGGGCTTCTAATCACTAGGTTAGGGTTATAACCCTTTAGATTAAAAGTTGCTAAGCAACTTTGAAAAGTTGTGCAAATTTTTAGCAACTTTTGTTGCTTGAGCAATTTTTTCTCTCTTTAAGCTTCTAGACCTTTATAAGGCCACATCTAGTGCACACACATGCCAAATAAAACCAAACCCTCACTTTTGGACTTATATCTCTCCTAGGACTAGGTGACTATAGGATGACATCATCAACTAAGTCCCTTAGCAAATCCAAAACAAAGGTAAACTGTTACCTCCTAGGACCTAAACTAGGACCTAAACTCACCTTTACACCACACTGAGCACTAAGGCTCTTATTTTAATTACAAGGCTTCACCAAGAAGCATATCAAAACAAAAATGTCATAGGTGAGAGCCCCATATAAGGGTGCTCCTGCACCACTTTTCTATCCCTGGTCACACTCCCCATTCCACTAGGTCCTGGATTTCCTTTCAAGGTTCCATCAAAATTAATTTTAATCCACCCATCCTTTGGTTGTTTCCAACTATTCTTTTCTATTTTCTCCAGTTTCGGATTAATCCAACTCTGCCCCTTAACAAACTGATTCCTTATGCATTTTTACTTACGTGAGTGTCATTTTTATTATGTATCAATAATATGTAATGTGTTTTTAATTCTATGTTTTATATATTTTATGTGTTCTATTAATATTAGTTATCTTCAAATGATTATTCAAAAGATGCCTATTATTATGAACTCTATTCAACATGTTTGGATTATTTTGGATCTATGGTTTCATGGGTATTATGTTTTTCACTTAAGGAATAAACTAAGAAAGATAAACATTAGTGCTATGGTATCCAATTACTCTGGATTATTATTATGGTATCTTCATCTTGGCTAATGGATTGGGAGGAAAAAGACATGCTCATAGTGGGTTTAACACTTCCTCAATCAATAGTACTAACATGAGATCTTGCCGGTTTAGACTTATACTATTGAGTAATAGACATGCACTTATGAGACCCTCATATTGTTATGATCATAATTCTTGTTTTGTTGATCATGGACATGAACTAGAAGCCCCAAAATGTCTAGTTAGGTGTGTTTACCCTGGGCATGCTCTTGTTTTTCCTCCCAACTTTCTTGAACACTCAACACCATACCTTAGTAATGTTGTCCCTTAAGTTCCCCATGTGCATAAAATTATCAAACTTTGACATGTTGTTTCTCACAATCTATGGAACTTTGTGAACATGATATATAAATCTAGAGGGTCACATGAGGCCCCTCTACAATAAAATGTCTCAAATTTTCAAGACTTTGAGTAGTTTCCATAGGGAAAAATAATTTATTTGTTGATGCAAAAACTGTCACATTCAATGAAAAGAGTCTAGGGAGCCTAATTCTAGTTATGCTCATCATGGGTGAAAACCATCAACACCAATGTAGTCAATTAGGTGGGTTTAGTTTGGGCATAGTCTCATTTATCCTCCAAACTCACTTGAATGCTCAACAACATACCTTAGAAACATTTTCCCTTAAGTCCCCTAAATGCATGATATTGTCAACTTTGACAGGATATTTATCTCGATCCATGTCACTTAAAAATAGTTTTTCTAAAGACAGAGAGTGATGTGAGGCCCCTCTATAATTACTATAATCACCTAAAAATAGACAAAGACAATTCAATGATAATTCAAAGTAAATCAAGTAAAATGAAGGAAAATCAAGGAAATAATTGAATCACAATGCACAATTAGCCAATCAAAATGAAAATCAAGTCTTAATTCAATATCAATCAAAATTGAGAGCATTTTAATCAAGTGCAATCAAATCAAAATACAATTAATTCAATTAATTGTATAGTCTTGGATTAAATTAAATTCAACCCATTCAAGGGGTACATGGCTAAAATAAATCGATTAAATCAATTAATAAAAATCAATTACTCTCAACAAACCAAAAAGAGAGGAAAATCAATCAACCAATGAAATTTGAGGAAAGGCATTCACATGGATCAAGCCCAATTGAATCTTATTCACTCAAAGTGAAAAAGAATCTCAACCATCCATCTTGTCTACTTGTCCCAAGCTTTGAGGACACAAACTTTGCTTTGTCTTCAAAAGGTGGAACCAAAGACTTAACCCCAAATCAATCATGATTAAACACAACTACACCCCCTGCCATTGGGAAAATCTATAAAAGGAAGGCTAAAATCCTTCATAAATCATCAACCACCTATCTAAGAATTACATCAAACCTCTTGCAATTTGAATTTAGAAAAGCATTTGAGAGCAATTTTAGCATTTATTTTGATAATCGTTAGCTTTAGCATTGTTTTATCTTCATCATTCTCATTCTAGGACTATCATTAGTGAGAGCTTGTTGAGAGCTCACTCATTAACATCTTAGTTAGAGAGCCATAGGATGCTCAATTAGTCATTGATTTTGTTAAATAGTTGCTCAATTGTGGTTGTATTTAGTTATTATTTCACTTATTGTTGATGATTAACCCTAATTTTATGAAGGTACATTTATTTGTATACAAAATGGCACCCATCGTGGGGCAGTAAGCCTCATGTTATCATTTTATCATTTAAATCATCTTTTCTATGCTTTTATTTGTTATTTTCCATGGAATTTTTGTAGGAAATAGGTTAAATCATGCCTACGACCAATTCAGTCATGCCTGTAAATATTTGGATGACGCTTACCAGATCTGTATCACCGCTTATTCACTGAACATTTACGCTTGGTTAACACTTTCTATTCTGTCTTACATTCTTTTTTATCGCCTGTGATTGAAGAAATCATGCCTGCGCGATAAAGTTGTATTGCCTTTGCATAAAGAAGTCATGCCTTTGAGTGAAGAAGTGTCACCTAACGATAATTCATTGTCGCCTGTGGTCAACCTTTGTGATGCATTTTGGATAATAGTTCACGCCTATTATCATTCTCTTATGCTTGTTATTTTTATAGTGTCACTTTGAGTTAATCAATTTATGCTCGTGCAAATACTAGTTGCGCTTATCAATAAACTGTTTACACCTATTAAAGTTTATGTGTCACCTGTTGCACATTCCAGTGTTGCTTGCTAATAGTTAACTTACGATTGTAAACAATTTAATACTGCCTATTTGTTGGACAATGTCACTTTCAGTTTTCTATCATAATTTATTTGTAGATTGATTAATTCTATCATTTAACTTTCTGATTGTACATTTTGACAGTAAATGAATAGGCATCCAAAAGTGTAGAAGCTAGAAACTAGGTTCAACAAAGAAGAGAAGGCACTAGCTAAGAAAATCAAAAGGGAAAACAAAGCACACATCAAATCTATTCTCAAGTTAACACAAGATGAAGACAATCAGGTATATCAAAAATACCTTACTATAATTGAAGCTTATAAACAGAAATTTGTCTCTTTAAATTGGATCTTTAGCCCTTAGTTCAAATTTTTGTTTGAAAATTTGCAATTAGAGTGCTCAAAATTCATTTTATAAATCTTTGTGTTGTCAATTTATATTTTGGTTTCCCCTCACTTTGATTTTTAGTGTTGACTAACTTGCTGGAGGATAAGCACATTGGAAGGAGCTATTGCCAAGGTGAGTGAAAAATGACAAAATTCTCTCAAAAATGCCCCTAGCTTTATGCTAGCTACAAGAAAAAGGTATTCTCCTAATCAAGCTTGAATTTGATTAAATTGTGACATTTCATTTGGATATAAGCTTGAGATAAAATAGGAAATTAATTTCACACTTCAATTCTAAGAATCTCCTTGTCAAGTGATTGGGAAAGAACAAACATGTTTTTAAGTGTGTGGAACAAAGAAAGACAATAGGGATATGCTCTTCACTCTTTGAGTGAACCAAACTCCCAAACTTGTCGGCCTAAGTTCATTTCTTGTTTTCATATATATGCTAGAGCAATAGTGGGCTTGCCTCCCAAGTTTTCCTTAACGAGGCTAGTGAATGAGATAGCCCAAAGTGGGATACGCTCACTTTTTCGACAGGAATCCAACCCACTCTAAAATGAAACGCATGTATCCTTAATCGGGTCATGAAAAATGGATTTTAATTTTTTAACCTTCCTCTAGTAGTCCTCACGGATTGCGCAAAATTGTACTTTAGTGCATGTGGCTTCCCTCCTTAAAGGATGAGAGATTGAAGTCTATTTGAATGTAATATATACTAAAACCTTGATAAAGTAGTAAAGACCACCTTCTAGAGCCATGTTTACGAACCAAATCTTGTGCTAGGTAGGTGCTTGAAGTGTTTTCTTGTGAAAAACCTATGACAACATTCTACAAATCAAACATTTTGTGTTTAAGTGGGTAAAAGAGACAAGTGAATGTGTGGTTGTTGTGTTTGAAATACATAAGCAAGTGATAGATATCCATTAAAAAGCATCTTATATTTTTTCTCCTCAATAATAAAATCAACAACTCTCATATCAAGGATAAATTCCAAAAATGAACCCTTGTTGGATGCTGGTTTCCACACAATCAAAAACATATAGGGGATCATTACCAGGCGATAGCACTATCTTTGCAAACCCAAGGCAAGAAGTGGAGTACCAAAGTGTGTTCAAAGATCCTAACCAAGAAGAAATTTTCATGAATCTTTTTTAACCAAGAATTGAAAAGATGGGTGATATGAATTTATCCTATCATAATATCAATAATGCCAACTATAACCCTAAGGAGACACTTGAGGAAAGGGTTGAGAAAGCTTCCCAAGATAGTGATTTCCTAGAGGTCATGGAAAAATTAATAGACAAAGATAGGGAGAAGTTCTTCCTAAGCTTAGCACAAAAGGGGGTAAAGCTGCCCTATGATTTTGACATTGACCAACTTAGGAAGGACCAAGACCAAGATGATCCTATGAATGTCATGACTAGGAAAATTAAGGCCTTTCAAGAACAAATAGATACCATGAAGAAGGCAGCTGAACCTAAGGCCTTTTCCATAGAAGCTTTGTGTCCTTTTCCTTTCAACAAAAGCTTAGCAATGGTATCTTTTTCTTTTAATACTATCTTTCCCAAATACGATAAATACATGGGTAAAATAGACCCACAAGAGCATTTAAGGGAATTTTGTGCCCTAAGCATAGAGTTCATGCACAATGACACTTATCTAATGAGACTCTTTCCTAGAAGCTTAGGAGGTCTAGCAATGGAGTGGTTTTCAAAACTAACTCCCAAAATAAAGTCTTTTGAGGAGTTAGCCTCCAAGTTCATAACCCATTACTCTTACAACATTGAGCATGAGATCACTATGCTCAAGTTATGCAATACCAAAAAAAAAGATGGGGAGTCCTTTTTAGGATTCCTACAAAGGCGGAGGACCATTTTTGCAAGGTACCCATGAAATATCCCGGACAAAGAGAAGATGGAGATCTTCACCAATAACTTGACCACTAAAATGAACTATCGATTACAACTTCAATGTCCTCCAACATTTGAAAAACTTATTGAAAATGGAGTTAAGATTGAAGATGTCTTGGTCAAAAGAGATGAGATTAAATTATTTAAAGACAATAAATCCAACAATAACCATAACAACAGCAATAACAATAATTATCTTCCTAAATATTTTAATCAAGGGTCCAACAATCACAATGATAAATCAAAATCATGGAACAAAAGTAACAATAAAAATCTTGTGAATGATGGGATTGTGGAGTCACACAACTTGAAGTCTACCCCTTTTATTCTACCCTATGGAGAAAATTCTTCAAACAATGTTAACCAAGCAAATAAAGCTCCATATAATCCCAATAATTATAACAACAACAATTCTAACACTTCCAACAATAAGACTTGGGATAAGTCAAAATCAAACTCCAGTTATAATAAAATGAAATTCACTCCTTTGGGTGAACCTTTGGAGAATGTACTAAGAACCTTGTTGGCTAATCAAGTTATCACGTTACCTGCCATATCAAATTATGAACCCAAAGTCAAACCTCATTGGTGGAATGCATCTCATCATTGTGAATACCATCGAAAAAGAGGTCATCCAACCAATGAGTGCATGAAATTGAAGCACTTAGTGCAAGATTTGATTAATAATGACATCATCCAAATTGAAGAACCTCAAAACAATGGGGATCACGTGGCCTATAAGAACCCCTTTTTGAATCATGAAAAGGGGGAGTCATCCAATACAAATCAAAACCATAAAAAAGGGTAATGAAAAAGTGAATTTTGCCCACACTTATGACAACACAATAAATACCATAAGTGAAGAAGATCAAAGCGTAAATGTTGTTATAAAGAAAGGAAAATCAAGAGAAGCATCAGCGAATGTGGTCACTAGGGGGAAAGCATAAAAAAATTTCATACCTAATAATGATCCAAAAGTGGTGATATCAAACCAAGCTTCCACATCATCATTGAAACAATACAACTTGGTTGACCAATTGCAAAGAACTCCCACTCAAATCTCTATTCTTGAGCTGCTCAAACTATCACCAATCCATAAGGATATCTTGGAAAATGCCTTGTTGGAAACCATGTGCCTCTAAATTTTGAGGTAGACAAGTTCCAAAATATGGTGGGGCATTTAATTGCACCTCATTGCCTATCATTCTCCAAACAAGATGATATGTCTCTTAATCATCCCCAAAATCTGCCCTTACACATAGAAGTGTTGATCGAAAAGCATAGGGTGAAAAGAGTCCTTATAGATGGAGGTGTTGGCCTAAATATTTGTACCCTTAGCTTGGTAAAAGCATTAGGATTTTTGGAGGAGGCTATTGACCCAAAGAAAAAGATAACCATAAAAGCCTACGATGATGAAGAAAGAGCATCAAGAGGAGTCATAGTCTCACCCATAAGAGTTGGTTCTATGCAAAAAGAGACCATATGCCAACTATTGGACCTAAAATTGACTTATAAAATTTTGTTGGGAAGGCCATGGATCCATGAAATGCAGGTTGTCCCTTCAACCTACCATCAATGCCTAAAATTCCCATATCAAGGGCAAGAAATAATGGTAAGTGGTGACCTCAATCCCTTCCAATATTGTAATAATGTCCAACCTATAAATGACTCATTGGTTCCACACAATGCTGAAGGGTCTATACCCAATCAAATGGAACAAGGCCAAAGTTCTAAAGACATCCATTTTCTAAAGGAAAAGAGAAGATGGAAGAAGAAATTGTTGTTAAACAAACTCCAAAACTCATTAACCAAACTACATCGACTAAAGGAAAAGAGATGGTTAATGAGGATGATACTATGGAAGAAGCAAAAGAAGACTCTACCAAAGATGTCCAAAGATATACTAAAGAAGCCCACTATCAAAAGATGGATAAAATGATGAAAAAATTTGATAAGCAATGCAAAATCAAACAACAAGGAGTGGGTGAATACTCCTTATCCATGATGGACCTACCCTTATCACCAAAGTCCTTTGGAAAACCTCCAAGTCTACCTCATAAATATAATGAAAACTTTGCAAGGGCAAGTACATCATCCACCATGAGTGAAGAGGATAATGAAATTCTGAATTGGTTATACAAGGATGAAGAATCAAGTGCTCACATCAAGCACATTCAAAATATAACCATCCCTACTCATCAATATGGTAAAGGTTTTGCAATCATGAAAAAGATGGGGTACAAAGGTCAAGGACATTTAGGTACAAGAAATGAAGGGCTAATTGAACCCCTAGAATCCACATGGCAAGATTCCAAGCAAAAAATAGGTTTAGGATATCTTGAAGAAGGATATACACAAAAACACTATCCCAAAGTATATGATCAAATACTACAATTATAATCTCATAGTGATGAGGATTCTAATGAATGGGAATGGGAGACCTTATCAGATGAGTCATGCCAAGACAAGGGTATTGATGTCATTCATACCTATGCTTCTATCAAAAATAAAGGACTAATGGTAGAATCAACTCTAAATCAAGCATCTAGTTCTAGTCAAGAGGGTCCAAATGATGTACCAAGGATAGAAATTGAAATAAATCAATGGGTAGGTGAGCCATATGTTCCTTCATGGAGACCTACTATGGAAGAATCAAATGCTAGGTGTAATCCCCATGAGTTTTATCCAACATAAACCATAGTGGAGTCTAGTGAGGAGGATTTTGATCCTTCTTCTTTAGAGAATTTAGAGGAAGCCCATGTCTGAGATCTTCAAGATACAATGTATGAACCTTCTAACAATGAGATATACACTTTAAGCCCAATCAAGATAAACCCAAGTTTTGACCCTTTAACTCTCATTCGGCCGGATCTAATTGAATGGGATACTATTGAACCTGATACCTTGCCAAATTTCTTGAATGAAAACACATTGTCCCAATACCTTCACATGGTTGAAACTTCTTTTACCAAGGACTATCAAGAAGAAATTATCAAAGGGAGCATCCAAACTCTTAATCCGAGAAAAAATGAAAAAATAAAAAAAAATAGAAAAGGAAAAGAATCGAGTGTTGAGAACCACCTTGTGGCAACATTAGATCCAAAAGAAAGAAAAAAAGAAATAAAGGATGTTTCTAATGGTGAAAACCTAACTGAGGTACCTATAGAAGGGATTTTGGATTTTCTACTAGATCACTATGAAGAAAGGTCTCCAATTCTAATCGAGCCAATAGAAAAGATAAACATTGGAATAGAAACAGAGCCAAAGTTCATCCACTTAGCATCATCCCTATCCAGCGAAGAAAGAACGGAGTTCATCAAGTTCTTTAAGGAAAATCAAGTTAACTTCACATGGTCTTATGATGATATGCTGGGGTTAGATCCAAATTTGATAATGTATCACCTCAATATAAAGGAAGGAGCTAAACTAGTCAAGCAAAAACTAAGGAAAATGCACCCTCATATAGCCTTACTTGTCAAAGTGGAACTAGAGAAGCTATTAAAGGTGGGGTTTATAAGAGCCATTGATTATGCACAATGGATCTCCAACATAGCACCGGTATCAAAAGTAGATAAGTCAATCAGAATCTACATGGATTTTAGGGACTTAAACTTGACATGTCCTAAAGATGATTTCCCACTTCCGAGCATTGATGCCATTGTAGACCTAACAGTAGGACACTCCATGTTTTCACTCATGGATGGATTTAGTGGTTATAATTAGATCAAGATAGCACTTGAAGACCAAGATAAAATTGCCTTCACATGTGCATGGGGTACATTTTGTTGGAATGTCATGCCTTTTGGCTTAAAAAATGTCGGAGCAACCTATCAAAGAGCAATGACTACAATATTCCATGATATGATACATAAATTCATGGAATATTTTGTGGATGACATACTAGCTAAGTCAAATTAAAGAAAGAACATCTACCTATTTTGGAAATTTTTTTTGAAAGGTTAGAGGAGTTCAAAGTAAGGCCTAACCCTAAGAAATGTGCTTTCGGAGTTCAATCTAGTAAACTTCCAAGTTACATTATATCTACCAAAGGGATAGAGGTTGATCCCACTCAAGTGAAGGCCATAATGGAAATGGAAGCACCTAAAACCATTAGTTAGATGAGATCTTTACAAGGAAGGATACAATCCATTAGGAGATTCATTTCTCAATTGGCAGAAAAATGCCATAATTTCACCTAACTCTTGCATAAAGATACAATCTTCAAGTGGGATGAAAAATGTGAAGAGGCTTTCAATCTACTAAAGAAATACCTCATGAATCCACCAATATTGATGCCACCTATCAGAGGCAAGCCCTTAATCTTGTACATTTCAGCAATAGAGAATTCATTGGGGGCACTTCTAGCACAAGACAATGAGAATGGAAAAGAGAAAGCAATCAACTACATTAGTAGAACCTTAGTCAAATATGAGCTAAACTATACTTTCATTGAAAGGGAATACTTGGCTGTAGTTTTTGCTTCCCAAAAATTATGCCATTATATGCTAGCCCACAAGATAAAGCTCATTGCTAAAATTGACCCTTTGAAGTATCTATTAAGCAAAACAACATTAAATGGAAGATTAGCAAAGTGGGTGATGATCCTACATGAATTTGATATAGAATATTTTGATAGAAAAGAAATTAAAGGAAAAGTCATTGCAAACCAATTAGTAGAGGCACCACTTAATGATGATCATCCTATACAAGTTGAATTCCCAGATGCAGAAATTGTAAACATTGAGGCAAAAACATGGCAGCTTTATTTTGATGGTTGCTACACTCACCATGGGTCAGGAGCAGGCATACTTCTAATCACACCTCAAGGCTCCACTATTACTAAGTCATAAAAATTTCTATTTCCATGTACAAACAAACAATATAGCAGAATATGAAGCCTTGGTTATTGGAGTCAAGTTGGCATTAGAGTGGAAAGTGATAGAATTAAAGGTATATGGAGATTCACAATTAGTCATAAATCAAGTCAATGAAGAATATCAGACTAAAGATGAAAAATTGGTACCTTACAAAACCATGGTGGATAATCTCAAGAAGTATTTCATAATCATCACATTTGAACAAGTGTCGAGAGAAAAGAACAAGGCAGCAGACGCCATGGCAACCTTAGCATCACTTTTGCAGATGCCTAATCAGAGTGATAGATTTCTTGGTAGAAGAAGAGATTCAACCCACATATGACCCAACTCATCCTTACACCATTTTCCTACTTACTAAAAATGACTCACCTTGGTATGGACCCATTTACACCTATTTGAAAGACCAAACCCTTCCTATCAATCAAACCAGAAACCAAAAGAAAAGATTCATTAGACAAGCCACCAAATACACTAATTGCTAAAACATTGTATCAGAAAAGTCTTGACGGAATGCTCCTTAGGTGTTTAGAAGAGGAAGAATCAAACTTAGCCTTATGAGAAATTCATGAAGGAATTTTTGGATCACACTCAAACGGATTATCTTTAGCTAAGAAACTTCTTAGGATAGGATATTTTTGGCCTACCATGGAAAAAGATTCTTGTAACTTTGCAAAAACTTGTAAGAAGTGTGAATTCCATGGAAATTTGATACATGCGCCGATGCAAGAACTTCATCCAATGACCACACCTTGGCCATTCTATCAGTGGGGTCTAGATCTAATAGGAATGATTCATCCACCATCTTTGAATGGGCATAAACTCATCATAATGGCCATGGAATACTTTACTAAGTGGGTGGAAGTTGTACCCCTATTGACTTCAATAGGCAAAAAAATATCCTTGTTTATCCTAAATCATATAATTTGTAGATATGGCATACCTCATGCCATTATAATGGATAATGCAAGGCATTTCAAGAATAAAGACATAACGGAATTGTGCACCAAATTTCATATGATACATCATTCATATTCAATCTATTATCCTCAAGGTAATGGACAAGCCGAAGCAACAAATAAAAACATATTGAAAATCTTGAAGAGAATGGTGGATAATTCTAGTAGAGATTGGCATATCAAGATAAACCTGACCTTGTGGGCTTATAGGACAAGCATAAGGATGCCAACAGGGGCTACACCCTTCTTCTTAGTCTTTGGAAAAGAATTAGTTTTGCCTTTAGAGGTAGAACTTCCATCCTTAAGGATATCTATGCATGGATTTATAAATGAGGAAGACTATAGGGTGGCTAGGCTACAAGAACTAGAACTCTTGGATGAAAAATAGAAAGAAGCCTTTGATAATTTAAAAGTGTACCAAAATAGAATGTCAAGATCTTACAATAAACACATCGAGCCAAGGACATTCCAAATAGGTGACCTAGTGTTGCGTGAAAATCCCAAGAGCCAAGAAAAAGGAGAGAAAAAAGGAAAGTGGGAAGCAAACTGGTTAGGACCATTTCTCATTGTTGAAGATTTTGGGACCAACACATACAAGTTATCAGACTGTGATGATGAAGAACTACAAGAACCCATAAACAACATACATCTTAAGAGGTTCTATACCTAAGGTAGATGAAAGAGTATAAAGAGTATCATATGGAGAGCATCATATTTATTTTACATAATTCAAAAGAGATCTTAAAAATACCAAAAACATTGAAAAAGTTTAAAATACCAAAAATAGTTGAAAAGCATAAAAGATAAAAAATAGTGAAAATTTGAGCATGAAGAAAGGAAAAACATTCAAATATGATCCTCAAAAAGATGTTGTCTTGGTGAAAACCTAGCAAATAGGCACCTTGATAATATGAAAAAAAAATTGAAAAAAAAAGAAAAATACAAAAAAATCAAAAAAGAAGAAAAGTGCCTTGGTGAAAACCTAGCAAATAGGCACCTTGGTAGCAAAAAAAGAGAAAAGCTTTAAAAATAGAAAAAAGAGCTTGATTCATTCAATCGGTGAAAACCTAGTAAATAGGCACCATTGAAAGTCCAAGTCAGTTGCATACTTAGAAGGTCACCTTGTTAATATTGCATTCACCAGCATTTGTATATATTGCATAATAAAACTCCACAGTTGCATTTGCAAGTACCTTAAGATTTTGGTCACCTAATCAAAAAATTGTCCTAAGTCCCATAAATGAAATCAATATCAAACTAGGGGAAATCTACTCTCAAGGAGCAAGGATTCATCAACAAGCTTTATTCAATCAAAGAATCAATTTATCACACTCGAAAGAGGAACACTTAATCAAATCTACATCCCAATCCAATGTGAGCCTAAAATGAAAATTTGATCCAAGAACTTAAATGACCTTACCCTTTATCAGGATTAAAAATTTGAAATGGATGGAACTACACTTGAACTATGGATTTGAAAAACATGGCCAAATTTTTTAAGTGTTGACTCAATTGATGAAATCATTTCTTTCTAGCAAATCGATGAAAGTTTTAGACTAGACAAGCTATGATGAAAGGATGATATTTTCTTGATTTTTGAATGACTATCTTAAAATCAAAGTTTTAAATCAAGTATTATTTTTCTAAGGATGTGATCATCAAAGAATCATTGAGGACTTGTACATAGGATAAAATGGAGATTTCTTCTTGTTTACGCAAATGGATACCGTGGATATTTTGATCTTCAATATCATAATACCAACATCCACTTGCAACATAGAATCTAACAAAATCGGTATTCGCACTCTCATGATTGGCTTCAATCAATGATAGCCATACTGAAGAGACCAATGGGAAAGCAAGGAAAAAGACAAAAGTATTCATATCATCATAGTTGAACTAGTGATGATTGTACTAAAAAATGGGATCCAAAAATGCTCAATGATGAAAATCAGCTCTAAATCTTGAATAATGACAATTAGTTGCATACATGTTAGATTAAGTGCATTGTATATATTTGTTTTACTTTTCTTAGCTTAAATTGCAAGAGGAAAAATGAAATGGGAGGATTCAATTCAAACATAATGATTCTAGATTCAAAACAACAAAAATGAGATTATCTTTTGCACACATACATATCATTAATCAATAATCATTATCCGAAAAAGAAAAAGAATCATAACTCATACATCATTTGCATACATGTAGTTACAGATAGAATTGCATACATTTGAAAATTGAAAAAACATAAGATCATCCATATCCATATGATCATAAAACAATTTGCATCCATACATTGAAAAAATAGAAAACATCTCATAATATCCATATATCAATGCATCCATCTATCTATATCATAAAAGTAAGATACATTACATCCATCGCATAAAAGGTAAATGCATCATAACATCATATAGCTACATGTAAAGATAATCTCATAAATCAACTCATCAATAGAGATGAAGGAATAGATCATCATATATCATCAAAAAGATGTGTCTCAAAGGATCTAGTACATCAAAGTATATCCAGATACAATATCATGAAATTGGTACATAAAAAGATATGATCAATCAAAAAATAGGAAATGTGCAATAGAGGACATCAATGATAAGTGAATCTTTCATCAATCAATCAAGATCTCGTAGCACCAGAACCACCTAGATCTCTATCATCTTGTGAAGGAGGAGCCTGAGAAGTGCTCACTCCACTTGGTCTCTAAACAATAACTATTGAAAGAAACTACTGCATCAAGGCAGCAACCTAATCTAAATGCCCCACAATAATAGAAATCTCTATCCTCATAGATTGCATATCTCGGCCTAAAGCACCAATAGTGGGAGCATCCTATGGATCCTATCCATGATCCTGTGGCTACTAAGCTGGCTGCGGAATCTGCTGTGCTGGAACCTACTAACCCTAAACCTACTGAGCATCATCATCTTGTTGTGCCAGGGAAAATCTCTATAACTACACTAAAGGATCTAAACCCCCAGGAACCTATCTAGTAGCCTCAACATGAGCCTGTCTCTGAGCTTGTTGTTGTCAATGAACTCTATCCTATCTAGCTACTCTAGGATGAACTATATGGACTACATCAACCTGCCTATCTCTAGCTCTATCTTGACCATGTCCATCCCTCACCCATTCTCTACTAGAAATAATAGGATGATCTCTATGCCCTCTACGTCTCCAATGTCTACCACCACCATGCCCATCATCATCACCACTGCCACTACCACGTTGACCATGAATAAGCTCTGCCGGATCTCTGAAATGAATAAACCTATTTTGAGACCACCAGTCTTGATACTCATGGGACATCCCTGCATCTGACATACCCATCAAAATCTCCCATCTGCAGAAAAGCATAGCAGCAATCTGAGCCAAGGCAAACTGGTAATCAATACAAGGGCCCCATAAATATCTCTCAGCCTAAACTCGTGCATATAAGGCATTGCCCAAAGGCATATCCTATATCCTACCATACTGTCTAGAAACTTGACCAAAATAGAACCACTCAATAATAGTATCAGATCAACCAATCATCCAATGAGGACTAAACATATAGGGCAACTCATCATCATCCTCTTGCCAAAAATCACAATCATGGTAAGGACACCATGTAACCTAATCAAGATCATCTATCTGACCTCTCCAATAATCTAGATGACCCAAATGATGCTGAATCACCATACCAGTATATAGAAAAGCATAAGGATATCCACATGACTGTCTCCTATCAAAAATAGGCCTAGTAATAGGAAGATGCTCCCAAATCCATAACTGGAGAATAATAGCACCGACAGATAAGGAAGAACTCTCTCTATACACCACCTCATGAAGATCTCTATATAACTAAGCTAGTACACAAGAACCCCATTCAAAATGTCAAGGTTGTGCTAGTAAATCCTCTAGAATCCTACCCCAACCAATGGAAAAATTGTGACCTCGTCAGTCAGGAAGGAGTAGACCACCAATCAATGTGCCTAGAACTGTAGGAAATGTAGGGAAAGAAGCAAACTATGGCCATGTGATCATATCATCATCAATCAAATTGTCCCCGAACACTCATCAGTAGACAGTAGAATCATACACAAAGTCATAATAAACAATCTCTCCTTGACAGGGAATCTGTAGCAAATGATACACGTCCTCGGGCATGATCATCATCTCACCATGAGGAAGATGGAAAGTATTGTGGTCAAAGTGCCAATGCTCCACCACAACTATCAATATTCCATGGTTCAGCTAAAACTAGGGAAGATTGAGAAGGAAGCTCAAACCACAAAGCTCTATAACATGATACTTAGCTGTAGTCAATGTCTGTCCAAGGTCAATAACCCATGAAGGAACTAATCAGATATATAACACAGGGAAGTTAGCCTGTTTGGGAAAGAACAAAGAATCATATCAGCATATTATATCAAGGAACATCTAAAGTCGATCAAGTTATTTTAAAATCCATTTTCTCATCACGAGCGCATCAAAACTCCTAACTCTATATCTTGATGAAGGAAAATCTTTGTTTTATATCTCTAGATCTTGAGAGTAAAATATTAGACCATCACTCTATCATAACAGATTAACAAATCAACCTCATTGGTATTACTTTACTAGTATCCTAATCAATTGTTTAGTTCAAATGTAACTGACTTAATCATATTATTCTAATCAGTCATCTTGACGCATTAAATATTTAAAAAATTAAGATAGAAAATAGTCAAGTACAAGTGGAAATTCTGAGAAAAATGCTGCAGGCATGATTTTATTCATCGCAGGTGACATTTCCTTAAGCGACACATAATTTATGTCAGGCGACATTAATTTTGTCTCAGGTGACAAATTTTTCATAGGCAACACTGAATTGACTTATGTGACATCAAATTTTTCCTAGGCGACATTGAATTGCTAGGGTTTCATAGGCGTAAAAACTTAAGGAATCTAGTTTTTAAAACCTAAGGCTATGGGTGAACCATTTAACCTTATGCGACAATGAAAAGTTGATAAGCGACACTAAAAACCATGGATGTGACACTTAACAGTGTTAGGTGACATTGAAATTTGCATAGGCATGAATTAAATACATTAAAGCAATGATAAAATTGGGAAATGATATAAATGCTAATTAATGAGCAATAAATGCAATACCAGAATTGAAAAGTACTTACCAAAGGTCCATAGTCAAGTGGCCTCGTATATCTTTGACACCGCTTGAATCAATGCTCTCGAATAGGTACAACCATCTCAAAAATCCAAGCAGAACCAGAGCAAAATCACAGAAGTCAAAAGTGAAAATGAATAGTAAATCTAGGTTTTTCAACCTATTTAAGCTAAATTTGACCTAATTTTGAGGTAAGAAATGACTTTGACCTATATGAATATATTGCATTTATCAGGGCAAATGGAGAAGTGTGGCATATCATAAAGTGTTTTTAAAAAATGAAAACATATCAATCAATCATTTAAACCTATTATATCGAAAACAATAATATGTTTCATTTCTGAGGTGGCATACCATCATATAATCAAATCAACATCATCAGTAACATTATCAACAGAAATTAAAGACCAATTATCAAATCAAATCAAAATTTGTTATCAAATTTTTTTTTGTAATCAAATGAAAGGGGCATTATATCAATCATCAAATCAAACATCATATCAGGATCAATCAGCAAATCAATCATCATATCGAGAATGATCATCAGAGAATCACATCAATCAAGAGAGTTTCATATCAATCATTATCTTCAGCAATTTCATATAAAAAATTAGAGGGTTGACCATCAAAAGAACATCAAACAAACATCAAAGATTGACCATCAATGAATCGGGACCTATCATTGAGCAAGATCAGAGTATTCTTTGAAATGACATGCTCCACACGTCAACTCAAAGAGGGGCATTTGTAATCACCTAAAAATGGACAAAGACAATTTAATGATAATTCAAAGTAAATCAATTAAAATCAAGGCAAATCAAGGAAATAATTGAATCAATTGAATCACAATGCACAATTAGCCAATCAAAATGAAAATCAAGTCTTAATTCAATATCAATCAAAATTGAGAGCATTTTAATCAAGTGCAATCAAATCAAAATACAATTAATTCAATTAATTGTATAGTCTTGGATTAAATTAAATTCAACCCATTCAAGGGGTACATGGCTAAAATAAATCAATTAAATCAATTAATAAAAATCAATTACTCTCAACAAACCAAAAGGAGAGGAAAATCAATCAACCAATGAAATTTGAGGAAATGCATTCACATGGATCAAGCCCAATTGAATCTTATTCACTCAAAGTGAAAAAGAATCTCAACCATCCATCTTGTCTACTCGTCCCAAGCTTTGAGGACACAAAATTTTCTTTGTCTTCAAAGGGTGGAACCAAAGACTTAACCCCAAATCAATCATGATTAAACACAACTACACCCCCTGCCATTGGGAAAATCTATAAAAGGAAGGCTAAAATCCTTCATAAATCATCAACCACCTATCTGAGAATTGCATCAAACCTCTTGCAATTTGAATTTAGAAAAGCATTTGAGAGAAATTTTAGCATTTATTTTGATAATTGTTAGCTTTAGCATTGTTTTATCTTCATCATTCTCATTCTAGGGCTGTCATTAGTGAGAGCTTGCCGAGAGCTCACTCATTAACATCTTAGTTAGAGAGCCATAGGATGCTCAATTAGTCATTGATTTTGTTAAATAGTTGCTCAATTGTGGTTGTATTTAGTTATTATTTCACTTATTGTTGATGATTAACCCTAATTCTATGAAGGTACATTTATTTGTATATAATTACCTATGTCATATTTTCAAGAATCATAGCGATTTCCATAGGGAAATAATTTTTTTGATACAAAAATTGTCATATGTTTTCAATTAAAAAGTTGCTAGGGATCCTAATTCTTGTTTTGTTTATTGTGGGTACAAACCATTAGTGCTAATAAATCTAATTAGGCATGTTCACCCTATACATAGTCCTATTTTTTCTCCTAAATCACCTAAATTCTAATGACATACCCTAACAATATTGTCCCTTAAGTGAATTAAACAAAGGATGTGATGAAGGAATGAGAGAGAGGAGGAGAGGGAGGGGTTTTTTCCAAATTTAGCACTGACAAGAAACTGGGACGAGGGCTTGCTGCGGGATCTACGATAGGGGATGTTGGAATTGTTGTGGGTTCAATGTCATGGGATGAGGAAAAGGCTGGTGGGTCACCTCTAGTGTTTTCCAATAAGGATTTCTATCCATCCAAGGGGTCAGAGGTAGAAAAAGTCTTTAGTCATAAGGCTGATGATGGGACTAAGAATTCCCACTTGTTTCCTCAAGGAGGGAGACCAAGTGGTTTCTCTTCTCTTATGGGTAAAGGGAAAAGGATGAGAGTATTTGGTATTAAACCTTTTGAGAAATCTTCTTTCCCTGAGGTGAATATCATAATTGACCCATAAAATGGAGTTTTTGAAATTTTCATTCCAGACCCGTTAGTAGATCACACTGTGTTAATAATGGCTTCAACTCTAGTTCGAAAGTTCATGGGACTAAGACCAAATATTGATCTAGCTAGATCCTTTGCAGATAAGAAGTGGAGGCTAAAAGGTCAGGTGGATATTGTAGCAATGCCAAAAGGTATTTTTTTCATTTGAGTTCTCTAACTGGGAAGATCTCTCTAAAGTGTTGTGTGGTGGTCCTTGGATGATGGGTAAATCTTCTCCATCATTGCAAAAATGGTCAACTAATCTGGACTATAAAGATAACTTCTTTGTTTCAGCTTTGGTGTGGGTCTGAATCCCTAGTCTTCCTTTGGAGTATTGGCATGAGGACATCTTTGTAGGTCTTGCTAGCACTTTTGGTGAGCTCCTTTCTATATATCTGATGACTGCGGCTAGAATAAGACAAGTGTATGCTAGGATTTGTGTGAACATTCAACAGTCTTCTGATCTTCCACAAGTAGTTACCATAAAATCAAAATTAGGTAAATGGATACAAGAAGTTGAATATGAATCCTCTCTCATTGCTTGCTTCTTATGTAAGAAATTAGGACATTGGGCGAAACAATGCACTCAAAAACCTCAAAAGGAAAAAAATAAGATGCAGGAAAAGTTCATAGGTTAGAAGAGGGAGTGGAAAGAAAAAATAGGCTCCATCCTAGAGGGAACTAAGGAATTTTCTCCTATTTCAAAGGTTTCTAAAGAGGAAAGTGTTCAAAAGAAAAATAAAAACCCTTTGGGTCCAAGGTTCATTGAGACTCACCGAATTCAACAAGATGTGCTTGCTAGTGAAACTCAAATGGAAGATGATCAATGAAAGGAAAAGGAGGTATTAGAAGAAAGTTTAAATGATCTTATTAGTCCTAATCTGAATAATAAAGAAGAAAGTGTAGGATCTCTTATAGGAGAAGAAACTTTAATGGAATCAAGGGTGGAAGATTCCTTGAAAGGGCAGGAATTGATTTAGTATAATAAAATAATAGAGGGTCAAGGAGGTAACATTTTGTATACTTACAATCATAGTAATTACCTTATAGGAAATAGAAAGGGAACACCCTCATCTCCAATAGAGAATAGGTCTTTGGGTTGTCAAGAAAATATGGAAAGCATTTATCTTGATGAGAAGGAGAATCCCTGGATTGAGGTTGGGGAGCATAAGAAAATAAATACCCTAGGAAAGAAAGGTAATTGTACTCCTCAGGGAATTGCAATCTCAAATTATCAAACCAATAATTTAGGGAAGAAAAGTGATAGTGTTTCTAAGGGAGGCTCTGTTAGCACTTAAACATGTAGATGACTAAAAGGATTCAGGAAACTCCTACAATCAAAACTCATGTACTCCCAACAAATACATATAAACATAATTCAGCTGCTAAGGTACTAAGGTTTAAAACCTTCTTCACTTCGAGTATGAAACTCAGGCAGGTTTACCTTTCTTAATAGCTTCTACAAAATCATTACAATAGTGATCTATGTGCTTGACATAGATTATATAATTCAGAAAAATACAATAAATGAAAATTGAATAGATTATTTGATTTTTTTGGTGGTGAGTAGATGCAAATCAAGCTAAAACTAGTGTCTTATCCATTGGGCCATATTCAAACCCTACATCAACAAAATCCTACCAAAAGAAAAGTACTAAAACTTAAATGTAATGCCTGACATTCCACTCTCCCAATTCCTAACCCTACCATCAAATTCATATATGGATATTTAGTTCCCAAAGACCTCCCTTAAGACTTATTCTTTCCTTGAAAGAAGCTTAAGCTCAACCCCTATATTTACCTTGTAAACAATGCATAAAGAGCCTTACAATTTAATACATAAGAAAATTAAAGCATCCATACATAAAGACAACAAAAGATAGCAAGGAAATTCTAGTATTTTTGTATTAATATTCAACTATATCAGTACACCTTAACAAAGACTTTTAAGAAGTAAGATCCTATATTCAACACTTTCTTTACAAAGTATATCAACCACCCTTTGCAAAAGAAGCAAAATTGTTATTTATATCACTGGCCATCTTGGAATCCTCAAAGAAAGGATGCAAGAAGCTTCAGATGGCTAGGAAAGTGACTTGCACTATAGACAAAAAGTACAAACAATGATGACAAAAAAACTAGAGAAACAGAACAACTTCCAAACAAATGGAAGCTTTACAGCTGGCACCTTTCTCTAAGGATATTTCAAAGTAGTTTCTTAAGTTTGTTGCATGAATGATGACTACCATTATAGGATAACTTACATCATCCTTTTTTTGATACATGCTCTCCCTAAAATTTTGGATCAGGTGCCAGGTGTACTTTACTCTTCTTCTTCTTCTGCCTCCAACTCCATGACAACTGGCTTCTTCTTCTATTTATTTGTACTCTTATCCCAAGAAGCTACATTATCATCACATAGCCAAATATAGCTCTATAGATCCTGTAGTATCTTCAACTGTAATTGCCACCTAGAATCAGTTATGCCCTTAACATCTGTAACAAACCTTGTGCAATCATTCTCAACTTTGATCAAGTTGTCCACTATATTGTTACAACCTTGTAAGTCCAAAGAATTTTCACCCCCAAGGAAAGCCTCCTGCTTAATTATTATTTGGCCCATGCTTAGCCTCCACTCATCCATACTGATTATGCTTCCATCATCATTATATACTGAGGGAAATTACTTACTATAATACTTATCAAACATAACCATCCTGGCCTTTATTTGATTTGAATTTCCCTTAAAGAATTTAGAAATAGCACTGACCAACCCTATCTTCTCATACACTTCTATAACCACTTCAAGGATGTCAAGCCTATGTTCCTATAGGGCATCATTTTTTTCAAATAACACATTCCTCCTAGACCAGATACTGTAAAGTGGCTCCAAAGTAGCCAGTGACTCAATCACCTTTTCATTTGCCTTATGCAACAAGATAACTGACTAATGGACTAAGTCCATTCTCTCCTTTATTTTATCCAATATATGTTGCACAACTTCTGACATTGTCTTCAAAGATGCCTCAAGCCTTATCTTCTCCAAATCTTCAGTTGGCCTATCAAGAATCTCTGCCTCTGGCTGAGAGGGAGCTTCAATTTCCAAAGGAAGAGGAGGGACCACTTTTGAAGCTTCCTCAAGATTAACCTTCAAATCACTTATCTCACCCTCCATTTATTTGATCATCATTAATTTTAGGTCCCTGTCCTTAGCAACTTTCATGGAATTTTCAAATAATTTTCTATACCTCTCAGACAACTGAATTGTTTTTGCTTCATTGAGGTGGGAAAAGTGTGTCACTGCCTTGGACACCTCAAGGTCAGTAGTATTTTGAATAGTCCAAACAATTTTATCTCCATCCATCTTATCTTCAATACTCACTAGAGATGGCTTCTAAGTTCTAGGAGAAATAGACCATAATGCAATTGTCTAAGACTTAGGATCATAGCCGCTTCCTCTAATCATGTCTCCTATATGTACTTCATAGGACAAGTTACCCTCTGGCTACTTTCTAATTTGATCAATGATAAAGGAAGAGGTGAGATCCCAACCAGGAATCAAAAGCATCCTACTTGATCTTACCATTTCTCTGGCCTCCTCAACAGTGATTTTCTCAAGGCTGAAGTCATAAGATGTCAGAGCCCTCATGGTCTCCTCACTTGGTTCCATACCTTCTGGTAATGCCTTGGAAACTTCTTGAGATTTCTTCCAGATGAGGAAGCTCTTAAATTCTTCACTTTTGATGAACTGGTCATCACTAAGGAACTCCTCTCTATACAATTCTCTCTCATCTTGTCCTGACAATAGAGGCAAATCCACCTCTACCTCCTTTGACACTTTCTTCTTGGCCTCTGTGATGGCTTTTCTTAACTGGTGGTGGTAAGCCTTGTTACCAGGCACTAGAGTAGAGGCTACATCCACTATTATTTTCTATTTCTTCTCCCTAGGATGCTCACCTACCTCAAGCCTCTACTTTTTCAATGGTGGCTCTGAGGTGTCCCCTATTTTTGGTTGATCCCACATCAAATCAATAACTGGCGAGTCCCCATTATGAGGTGGACTATCACCCTCTTGTGATTCATCAGTAAAATCCTCAGGTTTAGAAGTGGAGTAGTCTTTCTTAACATCTAATTTATCTTCAATCATCCCTTCCTATTGATTGGATAGGGTGCCATACATCTCAATCATTTTATCCATCCTCTTTAGGTATGGGAGATTAGGGAAAAAATCATCAAAAGAAATCTGGGCCTCCTTGAGATGAGCCTCCAATCTTAGAAAATCAAAATATTTTGTCCATCTTCTGCCAGCCTCATCCTGATCCAATATGTTCCTGATCACATCTTTCTCATCTAATCCTTCATGCTTTCTTATTGTCCCAATGTTGGGGATCAATGTCATCCTTGCAATCATAATTAAATCTTCAGGGTCAACATATCTGCAAGTGCTGGAAATCATCTTGAAATGATTGAGCCAACTACTAAGCTCATCTAATGCTCTCTTCCCAATCAAAAAACTGCCAATTCTGAATTGCCTTGGTGTAAAAGTGCCCTTCCTATGAGGTGCCAAAATCTTCTTATTAGTCCATAATAATTTCCATAAAAACTCTAACAGGGCAACCCATGGTGGCACAAATCTTGGAAGCAAATGAGGGGGTTGAGGGAAGCCATAAACCCTAATAATTGTAAAATTCTCCCCTAAGTAGAAGTCACCCCAATTGTGGTTCCCTTGCCAATTATTCACATATTGTACTGGCCTCAAAAGTTGTAAAACCTTAGATGGAAATTTCATCACACTTGTTCCTAATATTTGTAGAATTGGGAGAACAAAGAAATTTTGGAAAACACAAAAATCACACTCATTGGAAGTGTAATTCTAGACCCTCAACCAATACTACACTGGGTTGGGGTGGCCTTCAAAAGTGAGCCTAAGTTTCAACATTCTTGCATCCAGACTATTGACATGGAAATAAAAAATTAAGTGCATCAAGAGGGAATAATGCATGAACCTAATAGGCCTCTTATTTTCCTTAACAAACATCAAACCCTCATGCATTCTATTGATTACATCATGGATGTAATCATAGTTAGTGTTGGCATGGGAACTCTGAGTATCCAATATTATCATTAACAAATCAACAGGCATTTTTTCTTCATCACCATCCATCCCTAAAACTTGACACAAACCATAATATAGGTACTTCATATAGAAGTTAAGGGACTTGAACTCAAATGGGGAATTCATGCTTGTGGGGAGAGGAGCTACATACTTACCCTATTTAGGCATATGCTTAACTATTTGGCTCTTCACTGATCCAATATGACTCGCATACTTTTTTCTTTCCTTCTTTAAATCAATTTCAGTGGAAGAGGAGGCAAAGAAATCAAAGGCTTTCATAAATGATCCTCTATCTAGGGTAACAAAGGAAGACTGGTCCTCACATCTAATAGTTTTAGAAACATGGTCATACAATCTAGCTAGCTCTATGATAAGGTCAACATCAAGAAAAACATCTGGGACAACTAACTTAGCTAACCCCAAAGTCTAAGCAGTACAAATTGGAACAGCTTTATGCTTATTGTTATAAAAGTAAGTGAAGACTGAGTAACCTAAGGCAAAAGGAGTGAAAGGCTATCTGCATTTGTCCATGAGATCTTCAAAAGCCATGTCAATAGATTTCTTATTTTGGTTAGACCTGGGAAGCAATTTGAGGGACTCATCTAAATAATTGGGCTTCCCTTTCTCTTCACCACTATGTTTTATAGCTTGTCCATTGGATGACACCATACTTGCTTTTGGTTGACTCATCTTGCAATATGAATGCTTCAGCTCTACAACTCTTCTAACTCTAGAGAATGCTATTCACTTTGAAAAACTTTGAACATAGAAAACAATGATGTCTGAGCTATATATCATTAAGAATTGAATCCGTGCAGTTTCCAAAATCATTACAAATCCATCTTACATCACCTTTGCATTCAATTTTGTGCATTACCAACTTCAAATCAAAGCTAGACATGGTGTGGATGTTGACAAGATGATTTAAAAACTCAGAAATAAAGCACAAAAGCAATGATTATGACTTTTAGCTTTAAAACCCTCATTAACTGATAAAAATCCTTGCTAAAACCTGATTGGATGTCATTTACTTTTCTCCAGCTTGGCAATGTACTTTTTCCACATAGGCAATGATGCATAACCTTTCACCAATGAATTCTTAACCTAACTTGATTCAAAGATCTAGCAAACAAAAGCCTCTCACAATCTCTAAATGAAATGCCAACCTTCGATTAAGCTTGGAGATTCAGCAAAAGAGCCATTCGCATGATCTTGAAATAGTTTCCTAACTCATGGTTTAGTTTGGAGAATCAGTGACCATCGTTGATCCCAAAGATGATCAATGATCTTCAAATTAAGCTTTGAAACTCATGACAACTCAATTGCTATTTAGAGAATAAGTGACTGAAGGTATTCTCTAGTTCTCACAATCTTTAACTTAACTCAACAACCATCCGGAGATCTAGTGAAGATCACCTTTTCAAACCCATGCAGTTGCAACCTTTACCATAGTCAAATTTGGAGATTTAGTGACAATGAAATCTCTTAATCTTGGAATGCCTAGCTTAACTCATGACTTATCATGAGATTCAATGAACAAGGTAATCTCATAGTCTCCAAATAAAATACTTAACCCTGAGTTCATTATGAGATTGGGTGACCAAAGGTATTTTCTAGTTCACTGAAAGCTTTCCTTAACTTGAGTTTTATTTAGAGATTAAGCGCTGGCCATAGATCTTTGGAAAAATCAAAGGCTATCGCTGAGTCACTAGAACTTTTAAACCTTTGTCATATAATCATGAGATTCAATGAACACTACATTCACTAAATCTCCCAAATTTTGGAACATTAACTTTATTATTTTGAGATCAAGCAACTGAAGGGAACACACCTCTATCTTTTCTTTGTTCGTTGAATTGCCGAAAGACTTGGCAATTCACTAACTGATCATGATATTGTGTGAACACTTGATTCTCTTAATCACTAGATGATTTGGAACTTTACCATATTTTCCTTAGATCTAGTGAAAGAAAATAATTTTATGCTTTGCCAGATTATCTTTACCGGAGCTGCCAAACCTAGTGAACATGAAAACAAGACTCAGTCACTGAATCAGCAAATAACTTGTTGTAGGGCCCATTCCTTTTGAGATTAAAACAATGTCATTGATCCAAGATATGATCGACGGTCCTTGCTAAGTCACCAAATAACTTAAGGCAAGACCACCAAATATAGCGATTATGAGATAACTGCTACGCCTATTCACTAAATGTTAAGAGTGAACCGCTAAGAAATAAGAGAACATGAGACCACACAATCACCAAATTACTAGATAAAAGACTAGCTGTGATAAATACTGGGAGATTCAACAACCAAGGAAAATCTCAACGAGGACTTACCATTGCCGCCAGTTCATTGAGGGACTTGAAAACATGAGAAATATTACGTGATTCAGTGAACACAAGGGAAAGAATGACCACGTGAAAATTGGGAGACTTAAGTGACCAAAAAGTAACGCGTAAATATAAGGAACTAGGGAACACTCAAGACAAACCAAGGAAATGATCTTACCAAGGAAAAAATACATAAGGAAAGGGTTTTCCAACATAAACATGACATATTTGAGAAACTCTAAAAACCCTAAACTAGATGAAGACATTGCAGAGACAAAGAAAATGACCTAAAGCAAAACCTCGCCAAACCTAAAATATACCCAACAGGCTCTATGCATAGAACACTTAAGAAGACTAGTGCTCAGAAGCGAGGAAGAGTCCAGACTAGAGGTTAGCAGAAAGATAATGTAGGAACTCCAAAAAAATAAAGAGGTAGGAAATCAGATAGAGTTCTGAGAGACCAAGAAGCAAAGAAAAATATAGCAGATGGTAAACAAATAACCATCCTAGAGATATTTTCTCCTATCCCTTTATGAAGATCATCTCTTGGAAAATTCAAGGACTAAATGGTCCTCATAAGCAATATGTAGTTAGGAATCTTGTGAGGGACTCTAAGCCATATTTTTTTACTAATTTTAGAAACCAAAATGATGAAAGAAAAAGTTGAAAAGATCAAGATGATTAAAAATGGGGGCAGCCTTGGATGTAGCTCTGAGGGAGCCTTAGGAGGTATGGCTATTTTTTAGAACCAATTTAGCTTTAAATGTCAGCTTCTGCAAGAAGATAAAAAAATTTTAGCTATCAAATTATGTAGTCTTAAGGATCATTTTTCTTGGATCCTTATTAATGTCTATGCTCCTAATACTAAGACTGGTATACTTAAACTATAGAAGAAATTATAATCAATGGATGATTATGGGGGACTTTAATACTCCCCTGAATGAGAAAGATAATATTGGAAGGCATACACCCCAAGTGGATAACAGAGTTGACTTGATGGATTTTATTAGCAATGAAGGTTTTTTGGATGTTGAGTTGGAAGGTATAAATTATACTTGGACCAATCATAGAATTGGAGGTGACCTTATCCAAGTCAAGCTTGACAGGGTTCTCATTTCTCTGAATTGGTTTACTCAATTTTCTTGCTCTCTGTCTTCTTTTTCAAGAATTGGCTTGAACCTTTACCAATCTCTTTTTCAACAAGTCCTTTTAATGGAAAAAGAAATACCCCTTTCAAATTTGAAAAGATGTGGTTAGCTCACTTGGATCTAGAGAATAAAATTAGAGAATGGTGGAACCTTAAAGTGGATGGTATAGCTATGTTCAAAGTGGTAAAGAAACTTTCAAATGTTAAATCTAAAGTGAGACAATGGAATAAGGATGTTTTTGGGGACATTTTCCAAGATAAGAGTAAAATTCAAATAGAACTAAAAGATATTTAGGATGAACAAAGAGATGGCTTGATTGATGCTCTAAAAGTCTAGGAGAATCATCTTCTTGTGGATTATCACAATATAATTTCCAAAGAGGAGACCTTTTGGAGACAAAGATCTAGATCTTTATGGCTAAAACCAATAGACAAAAATACTAGATTCTTGCATTTAACTTCCCTTAAGCATAAGGATATCAACCAAATCCTTTCTTTATCTTCTCCTAGAGGGACCATATCTAAAGAGGAGGAAATCATAGAAGAAATGCAAGGGTATTTGGCTACTATCTTATCCAAGGAAAAAAATCTAAATCTAGATGACTAGAATAAGTTATTAGAAACCATCCCTTCTATTTTGGATAAGACTGTTAACGATAGTCTTAAAGCCATTCCTTCTGATCAAGAGATTAAAAAGGTAGTTTTATCCTTTGAAGGAGAGAAATCTCTAGGACCGAATAGATTTCAAATGTTCTTTTTTTAGAAATTCTGGAGTATTACTGGTAAAGATGTTTGTTCAATAGCTAAGGATTTTTTTTGTACAAAAACTATCTTAAGGGAACTCAATTCCACCTTTATAGCTCTTACTCCTAAGAAACCAGGAGCTAACATAGCTGATGGATTTAGGCCTATAAGCCTTTTCAATTCTTTGTACAAGATTTTGTCTAAGGTGCTAACTTCTAGAATTTTGAATTTTCTGCTTATTTTAATTTTTCCCCAACAAAATGTCTTTGTCTCGAGAAGATAGATTTTGGATTCCATTATTGTTTTCCATGAGAATATCCACTCTTTAGAAGCTTCTAAAAAACAAGGCTTCTTGATGAAGTTGGATCTTCCAAAAGCCTACGAAAGAGTTGATTGGTCTTTCTTGTCTAGGATTATTTTATCTTTTGGATTTGATGAAGGGGTACTTAGATTGATCATGCAATTGGTTACTTCAATTTTTTATTTTTTCATTGTTAATGGTGGTTCCTCAAACTTCTTCCACCCCTCTAGAGGTTAGAGGCAAGGAGACCCTATTTCTCCTATTCTTTTTTCTATTATGGCAGAGAGCCTTGGGAGATATATTGAAAAATTGGTGAATTAAGGACAAATAATGGGCCTCCAACCTTCATCTTCTAGATTGAAGTGCTCTCATGAATAATTTGTGGATGACACTATTATGATGTGGGAAGCTATAGTAAAGGAATATAGGAACATGAAGAGGGCTTTGACAAATTATACTAATGCTTCACAACAACTTATTAATTAGGAGAAAAGCTCTTTGTATTTCAGTAACACTCCTGAGGTCAGACAAAGAAAAAATTCCTCTATTATTGGCTATAAGATAGGAACATTCCCTGCTTCCTATCTTGGTCTTCCTTTATGTCTAAAACTTGATGATACCTTTTGGAATAATTTATTAGATAGATTTCATCATAAACTTGCTGGGTGGAAAGGGGCAACTCTAAGACAAGCTGGAAAAGTCCAATTATTAAAGGCTACTCTACAAAAACTTCCAATGTATGCTCTTAGTCTCTTTAAAATCCCCCATAAGTATGTTGACCTAATTGAGAAAATCCAAAAATGATTTCTTTGTTCAGGTGTTAAAGAGAAAAAAGGCTTAGCCTTATTGTTTGGGACAAGGTTTGTAATCCAAAGAAATTTGGAGGGCTTAGAATAAGAAGTATCAAAAACATAAATAAGGCACTATTGGAAAAACAAATTTGGAGGATTTTTGAAGATAATAAGGAATGGAATTCTATAATAAAAAGTAAGTACCTTTTATACTCCTTAGAAGACTCTTTAATATCTCAAGAGCATATTCAAGGATCCTATATTTGGAACAACATCAGTAAAGCTAAGAATTCAGTTAGAAAAGGGGTTAGATGGAAGTTGGGATATGGTAGGAAGATTAAATTTTGGGATGATAAATGGCTGAAAGATAGTCCCCTTAATGAGAACCAAGAATGGATGAATGCTATTTAGGTTTGTAAATAGTCTAGGTGTTATGGTGTCTGACTACTGGGTCAATGATGAATAGATTGATCTAGGTCTTATTGATGAAAATATCAAGATTGTGAACATGCAACTCCATTCCTAGTTTAAAAGAGAAAATGATTAGGATGTTTTGGTGTGGGGTCCTAAGGCTAGTGGTATATTCACTATTTCCTCTACTTTTTCTCTCCTTTTTAATGATGAAGAACAACCTTTCTACTCTCATGTCTGGTATAATAAGCTCATCCCTAAGATTAATATTTTTTATTGGCTGCTTGTTCAAAATAAGATTCTTACAGTGGACAACCTTTGTAAAAGGGGCTTCTATATGCCTAATAGAGGATTTTTGTGTTGTGCTAAAGATGAATCTAGTAACCATATGATGATACACTGTCCCTACACTAGAAAAGTCTAGGAATATATATTCAATAAGATCTAGTTGGACTGGGTTAATCCTCAGAATCTTTAGGATTTAATCAAGCAATGGATCTGCCCCTTCCGTGGTAAAGAAATCAAAACCATATGGAAAATGTTTCTTCCTCCCTTCACTTGGAGAGTCTAGAAGGAGAGAAACAATAGAGTGTTCAAAGACAAACAAACCCCCTTTGAGATTATGGCCAGTCAAGTTTGCAGAAGCCTTATGGAAAACTTTAGAACTACTCTTTTGAAAGATTCTATATTATTGGACCATTCTTAGGAATTCAAACATATTCTCAATTGGGAATTATTGGGTTAAAGAAAAAAAGACTCCAATCCTAGAGAAAATATTATATGGGAAAATCCTCTGAATGGTTGGCATAAATGGAATTTTGATGGATCTGCCAAGGGTAATCTAGGTAAGGCAAGGGTTGGAGATTTAGTTAGAGATTGGGCTGGTAATTATCTAGGAGTTGTTGTTGTGCCTCTAGGAATTCAAACAAACCATGTTACTGAAGCCAAGGTGGCCCTCCAAGTGGTCATGCTAGCTAAGGAGCTGGGATATATGAAGATGTGGCTAGAGGGAGATTCTCTAAATATAATAAATTGCATAAAAGGTATGAATGTGGCTTCTTGGACTATTGCACATATTATAGATAAAATTAAATAAATTCTTGGTAATTTTCAAGAAGTTCACATTTTCCATGTTTATCATGAAGGCAATAAGCCTATAGATGGGCTTGTTAATATAGGGGCCCATAAAGAAGCAATCATTAAATGGAAACAGGAATGAAATCTACAAAAAGAGATTTTAAGTCTAATCAAATTTGATAGACTTAATCACAACGAAGGGTCATTAATAAAAAAGGTAATAATGAAGAGGATGCTTAAGTTTTTGAGGAGATAGATCTATCAGTTAAGGTGTGTGATAACAATGGCTGAGATTATTGCACATGGATTATGGGTCATTTTAAGCATATTGAAACAAAGGAGCCAAAAGTATTTTGAAACCTCGCTTGTTGGTAACCAAAGTATACAGGAATTTGTAGAAGACATCGGAGGTGGGTTGAGAAGGGAGGAGCTGCTAAATTGTGAAAAATGGAAAAAGGAGAAGAGTGTTTGGAGAAAGCTCAAATGGGGAGGGGTAACACCTTACCTGGAAATACTTCATGGATATGAAAAAGAGATAACAAAGAAGTTTGATGTTGGGTGGGCCAATGGTAGGGTTAATTTGATGGGCAAGTCCTTTCCTCTCACTCTAAAACTTATTTATGAGATTATGAGCATGCCCCTGGATGGAATAAATTTTTATAGGAATAATAAGCATATGGGGTTGTTGGCATTAAGTATGTTTGTCATTAGGAACAACACTTATTTAGACTCTATGTTTTTACCAAGTAGAAAGGATAGTGTTTACCGAGTAGATAGGACAGTGTTTACCGAGCAGACAGGATAGTGTTTACCAAGCAGACAAGATAGTGTTTACCGAGAAGACAAGACAGTGTTTATCGAGTAGACAGGACAGTGTTTACCAAGTGCCAGCATGGTAAATAGGGAATTTGGTTTCTACTGAGTGACACTATATCTATCGAGTCTCCAGTATATACCAAGTTCAAAACTACAACTGAGTGGTTAGTATGGACTGAGCCTCCACTTCTACCGAGAGCATGACAATGCTGAGTAACATAGTGGATGTCGAGTATCAGAAAGTCACCAAGTTAGTTTTTAGTAACCAAGTAACTATATTTGGTTTGACTCAATAATATTTGTGTTAAGAGCTAACTTTGTAATTATTTTGTAATTGTTTTGGATTGATATATAAACAATGTTTTGTATCATATCCAAGGTGTGAAGTAGCGAAGTATGAAAAAGAGAGAAAGGTAGAGATAAGAGAATTACAAAGGGCTACAATAGTATAGGAAGTAGCAAAGGTCTATCCATCATAGAAGGTGATCAGTACATCAGAGAATCTTAATCAGCAAGTACAGTTGCAAGTAAGAGATCTACTGTTTCATCCTAATAGGTGAATCAGCTTAAAATCCTTTAACCGGGTAGACTTAACAGTCTTTGTAAAATCTCTTAACTGAGTGCATACTTTATTGTATGTTTTTAAATCCTCTAAAAAGGTGGACCTAGTAGTCCTTATTGCTCCTAACAGGGCAGATCATTAGAAGTGATCATTGTAAGCCTTAACCAGTAAACTTTATACTGCAGTATTAAAGTTTTGTGGGTATCATCCCCACCCCAGTTTTACTTTCTACTTGGAAGGTTTCTGGGTCACCAAATCTCTATGTCCAAAGTGTTATGAATGTTTTATTCTTTTTGTTACTCATACATGCAATCAGATTATCAATCTAATGTTATTTGAAATATGGTTAAGATCTAAATTTGTTAAAAGTTTTGAAGTTACTGATTCACCCCTCCCCTCTCAGTAACCTAGATAGTCTTGAATATTTCCAACAATTGGTATCAGAGCTTTGTGGTTCTCACGATAAAGTTTGACAGCTTGAGAAAAGATTCAGGACAATGGAGATATTCAGACATAACAAAGTAATTGAGAATGAAAAGCTAGATCTAGAAATGGCCATAACTCAACTCAAGGAAGCAAGAGAGCATCTTTCCCAATCCCTAAAAAGAAGGAAGGAACTTGCAAATCAGATTAATGACCACCAGTATGTTGAAGAAAAGATTGAAGACTTTTTCCCTTCAAGCAGATCAGATGAAGCAAACAATGCAATCAAAGAACTTCTAGAAAAGAGTGGATCTCTGCAAGAAGAGATAAGAAAATTGAAAAGAAAACAGGAAATTTAGTCAACAAGATTTTGTGAAATCTTGGAACAAAGAAACAAGATGAAAGATGAAATAGATGGAAAGAACAATGAAATCTAGAATCAAACCCTTCAGCTAGAAAACCTTATTGATCAAGTCTCCAATGCAAATGAAGAAATCTTGACTCTGAGATCAAAAAATGAAAATATAAGAGAGGAGCTGAGATCTGAAAAGCAAATCAATTTAAGATTGACGAGTGACCTAGATACTAAAAGGAAAATCAATGAGAGAATGTTGAAATCTCAAGAAGATATGAATCAGATGTATGAATGAAACCTTCATAGGCAAAAAGGAAAAGCAGGACTTGGATACAAAGAGGAAGGTGAATCCTCCAAACAAGGTACTCAAAAGAATCAGAAACTCACTTGTAATCACTGTGGCAAAATTGGTCATACTTCAAACAAATGTTGGAGCAATGGAAAAGCACAATTCAATGGAAAATGCTACAATTGCAATTAGCATGGTCATAAATCAAATGAATGCAAGGATAAACCAAGATTTAAAGGCAAATGTCACAAATGTAACAAGCAAGGTCATAAGGCATCAAAATGTAGAACTAAAACACCCAATCCAGTAGAACAAATTATGAAAGTAATGTTTGGTTGGGATTAAAAAACTTGGTGTAGGTGTCATTACTATGGAGAATATGGGCACATTGGCATGAATTATGTAAGACATCACTTGAGAAAAAGGGAAACTACCATAAGATGTTATAAATGCACTAAGCTTGGTCACATAGCTAAAAACTACATGAATTTAGGCAAAGTTGAAGATGAAAAGAAAGAAAAAGAAAATAGAATTAGGAAGTAGATGAGACAACATTAGATTCCTAAACCTACCGAGCAAACCAGTCCAAGTAATGAAGTCACTCATGAAGTGAGTGGCTCTATCAACTCTAACTAAGTCTCCAAGAAAGCACTAGAACTATATCTTCATAGACATATTCCAAACAGTTTCTGAACTGAAAGGAAGAAAGATCCAAATCAGTATGCAAGATACAGTAGGATCACAAGAAGGTTGGTATCAGTTACCACTGAGCAAGGTCAGGAGTAACCTAATTTCATTTGGTTACCGAGTAAGGTCAGAGCAGTATGAATTTGTATGTTCTCTGAGTTGTGAAATCTTCACCAAGCATTCAATGCATAGTGGATGACAGTCTATCGAATGCAATACCCTAATTCCTACAGAGCATTAATGACAAAATTTTAACAAAAAGCATGAAATTGAGTCCATTCTTCACTGCGAATATTAGCATATTGAGCAAAGAAATTTCTAGTGCGATCAAGCGATTTGAAGCAAAATTTTGCAGCAGAAATTTCTTCGAAGAATTTTTCTTTTTCTACTAAGCTACCATGGCATCATGCAGCACCAAAGTAAAGAAAGGTTTGGAAATGTTAGTTCAAGGAGAATGGAAAGCACCGGATTTCAAACTCGTGCCCGCGATTGCAGAAACCCTAGATCTGAGTGGAGCTCAATCTCAAATTCCTCCAAAGGTACTTCTTGTAAATGACATTCACAGTCATTTTAAAGGTACAATTCAAGAGCTTGGAACCCTAGAGATAGATGTTGTTCATGATGAACTATGTGTTGATGGTGTTCTCAAATTGGAACATAAACATTTGGAAGATAAGGGTTTGACACATATCACCCACTTGCCTCAGAGTTTCCAGATAAAATGGATTAGATATATCCTAAGCCGAGTACATGAAGATAAAATTTGGCTTGAGAAACCAGTGGAAATAACAAAGAAGATGATTCACCGAATCACTGGTCTTCCCATGCTTGCCAAGGCTAAATCTACAAAAACCCTAGGTCAGGTAGAGCTGGAAAAGAAAACCCTAGCTGAATGGGATGGTAGATGTATGAGAATAAATAGTATTAACCATGTAGAACTAAAATTTGGCACATATGTCATAGCTCACAAGATATACAGTTCAAGTCGACAGAATAGTGTTCCATGTGAAGCAGTTGACCTAGCTTATAAAATTGTGAAGAACAATCTGTCATTTGACCTAGCAGATTTATTGTTGAAACAGTTCAACAAGAATATGGAGAGCATTCAAACCTCAAAGAACAATCCATGTAAGTTTGGCTCACTGTTGGTTTGTTTATTTTTCTATGCTCAAAATTTTTTCCCATCAAAAGGCACGGTAAAATGGAGAAAGGATGTGCCTGTTCTTTATCAGATAAATGAGTATATTGCAGAAATGGGTGAAAATTTTGTAAACATAATGGATAACTATTTTGAATCTTTTAAAGAAAAGATGAATAATAGATTTTGGATTCCACTAAAGCTGGTGGAAGATTATAAAGATGATGTTTGTTTCATTGTTGATTGTGATAGAGTATACATTCAAGCAGTAAGGCCTAGGATTGTATGGGTGAAACCTCTTCCTTATGAGGTAAACATTGATGAAACAAAGGATATAATTGAAGCCCTAGTAAATCAACCTATTGATCCAAAGGCTCCATACTTTGGAACATATAATGAAGCTAAGATAAGAATTGAGCTAAGCATAAAACTTCCACAGGCGGTTAACAAAGGCAGAAAGAGGATGGCCAAGATGCAATCTAGCACACCTCTAATGTTAACCAAGGGCATAGGAGAGGATATTGTAGAAGAAGAAGAAAAGGATGAGAGTAAAGAAGAAAAGGATAAGAGTAAAGAAGAACAAGTGCCTATAAAGAAGAAAGGAAAGGTAACTATCACCAAGGAACCCGAGCAATCCACTGTAGTATTCACAAGGAAAAGATCAAGGGACAAGGCAGGTAAAGTCAATAATGATATAGTACTCAAAAGACCTCCTCCCTCACTTGAACAAAAGATTAAGGATTTGAGAGAAGGATCTGGAATTGCAAATTTCAAATCTCTCAAATATGAAACAAGGTCACAGGTAGAGCAGCAGGAAATTGAAGATGTTGTTATTGAGAAAATGGGAAAATGGAAGTACTCACCTGATTATATGGCTTCTCAAATCATAGAAGTCTTATTAAACCAAGTCAAGATGAGATGGTCCAATGCAAGGCAAACTAACAAGGACATATATGCTCAAACCTTAAGACAGTTGATGCCAAGTTTAAAAAATGCTAAAATAAGTAAGGCATTGATAGAAAACAAGCATAAGATGACACTAAAATTTAACAGTTGTTTGATTTTGATCAAGGATATAGAGTCGGTTGTGAAGAGTGTAAATTTTACTTGGAAAAACATCTATCATCATCACAAACTGAGTACTGAAACTGTGATAATTAAAGATATTGAAGATGACAGTGATGAAGAAGAAGAAGAAGCAGTTCAGATTGATAATGTTGAGGTAGAAGAAGCAGAGGAAGAAGTTATCGAGGAAGCTAAGAAGAATGTTGAGGAAGATGATCTAGTTTGGATAGCTGCAAAGGTGATTGCCTCACTTCCTCACTCTCCAGTAAAAATTGCTACATCTAGCCTAAAGAAAACTTTAAGTGTGATTGTGACAACTCCCTCAGATACATCAAATGTCCAATCATCACTAGCACAGCTTAATGTATCAATGATAGAAGTGGCTACCACTTCATCTACTAAGCTTTAGCCTCCTTCCACCAAGTTGCAGTCTTCAGTACCTTCTTCAGTTTTGAATTTTTTAGCAGTAAGTACTTTAGATTCTACAGTTGTAAATACTTCAGTTTTTTATTTATCAAGTATTCTAGTTAGCATCCCATCAGTCAGAAGTTTATCAATTTTTACTACAAGTCCTACTGTGTCTACAATAATTTCTACTACAAAGGTAATAAGTATAAAGACTCAACCGAGTACAAAATTTTTGAGTAAGAGTGTAGTAGAAGATATAGATTTAGATGAGGAGATAGAAATTCCCCAATTAGATTTTGCAAACCTCATAGTAGACCAAATGCAAATAGTTGGTGAACTCCTCCAGAAGAAAGCAAAGCAGAAGAAACTAAAAGAAGAATGAGATAAGGAATATAAGATCATTGAGGATGCCAAGAACATTTTGGCAAAAACAATAGGTGTTGAAGTTGATTCCTCTCAACACATTTTGTTGTAGTTGGCAGAGGCAATAAACAAGTTCAATGAGGATTCCTCTGGATCAGATAAGTTGCTTGAGAAGGCTGAGAAGAAGTTTGAAAATAAAGTGCTTGAGCACATTGCTCAGCAAATAGCTATCAATTAGGCAGGGTTATCTTTAGTTTTGACTAGCATTGAGTCCTCCTATTCCAAGGTAACATCATTTTTTGTCAAAGTATGTAATGTTGCCAAGTTCTCAAAGGAGATTAAAGACAAAATAAATAAGATTGATGAGGATTTGAAGATCAGTACACAGAAGTTGCAACTTGAACCTAGTTCAAGCTCTGCACATTATATGAAAGTCAGATTCCTATCTGATAAGAAGTCAGAGTTATTGAAAGAAGATGCAAGGATTAGATCAACATTAATAGATATTCAAAACATGATCCTTCCCATCATGTATACAATGCAGAAGCATATTGCATACTCAAAAACATTGATCCATGACAATTAGTTTTCAATTGTAGATCACATGATTGAACTCTCTGTAGAAGTCCAAGTTGCACTCCATACATGTAAGATTCTACAAGAGAATTGGGATAGAACTCTAGCACTAATTGGAAAGGTGCATTCTGATTTTCTCTCACATTTTGGTATCTCCGTGTAAAATATTTATATATACACCTTTGGCATTATTGTCAAAAAGGGGGAGAAAGTATATGAGATATGAAAGGGGGAGAAAGTATATGAGATATGAAAGGGGGAGAAAGTATATGAGAGAAATAGGAAATATGAGTATGAGGTGAAATAAGATATTTGTATATATACTGTATAAGGGAGACATGACATGTATATACAATAGTATGACAAAGACAAATTTTTGAAAAATCAAAACCAGTATCAACATGATTGTGTATATAAGTTTTGGGCAATAAGTGTTTTGTCACTAATGCCAAAGGGGGAGATTGTTGGCATTAAGTATGTTTGTCATTAGGGACAACACTTATTCAGACTCTATGTGTTTACTGAGTAGACAGGACAGTGTTTACTGAGTAGACAGGACAGTGTTTACCGAGCAGACAGGACAGTGTTTACCGAGTGCCAGCATGGTAAATAGGGAATTCAGTTTCTACCGAGTGACACTATATCTACCGAGTCTCCAGTATATACCAAGTTTGAAACTACAATCGAGTGCTTAGTATGGACCGAGCCTCCACTTCTACCAAGAGCATGACGATGCTAAGTAACACAGTGGATGTCGAGTATCAAAAAGTCACCAAGTTAGTTTGCAGTAACTGAGTAACTATATTTGGGCCGACTCAGTAATATTTGTGATAAGAGCTAACTTTGTAATTATTTTGTAATTGTTTTGGATTGATATATAAACAATGTTTTGTATCATATCCAAGGTGTGAAGTAGAAAAGTATGAAAAAGAGAGAAAGGCAGAGATAAGTGAATTACAAAGGGCTACAACAGTATAGGAAGCATAAAAGATCTATCCATCATAGAAGGTGATCAGTACATCAGAGAATCTCAATCAGCAAGTATAGTTGCAAGTAAGAGATCTACTATTTCATCCTAACAAGTGAATTAGCTTAAAATCCTTTAACCAGGGAGACTTAACAGTCTTTGTAAAATCTCTTAACTGAGTGCATACTTTATTGTATGTTTGTAAATCCTCTAACAAGGTGGACCTAGTAGTCCTTATTGCTCCTAACAGGGCAGATCATTAGAAGTGATCATTGTAAGCCTTAACCGAAAAAATTTATACTGCAGTATTGAATTTTTGTGGGTATCATCCCCACCCTAGTTTTACTTTCTACTTGGAAGGTTTCTGGGTCACCAAATCTCTGTGTTCAAAGTGTTATGAATGTTTTATTCTTTTTTTTACTCATACATGCGGTCAGATTATCAATCTAATGTTATTTGAAATATGGTTAAGATCTAAATTTGTTAAAAGTTTTAAAGTTACTGATTCACCCCTCCCCTCTCAATAACTTGGATAGTCTTGAATATTTCCAACAGGGGTTTCATGCTATTAAACTTTTTCCCAAAAATGAGGAAGAAGAAGCAATGCTGGTTAAATGCTCTGGGAATTATGTAGAAATGGATAGGATTAAAATTTTTTGGGCCAAAGTTATGAAAGTTTTGATGGAATACTTCACTCTTGATGGGTGCTACATGATGGTGTAAAAATTTCACTTTATTCTAGTTAACCATTTTATGTATCAAAAGAAAGTTTATTTCCCCTATTACCTGCTTAGTTATTTGAATAATAGCATTTTGGAGAATAGGAAAAAATCTAGTTACCCAATGTCGCATGAAGGGTTAATTTTTCTTATAGAAGATTATGCCAGGGACAATATTCCTCATTCCATACCCAAAATGGTTAAAGGGAAGAAGAATAAGTCTAAAATAGAAGAGACAAGGATTGTTACTAACAAGAAGCAAAAGAAAAAAAGGAAGGGAAAGGGAGATTTTAGAGAGGAAATTGAAGATCAAAATCCCTTTACCCTGGACAATGAGGAAGGGATGATGCCAGAGGATAATATGGAGGATGATCTTGTGGAAGAAAAAATGGACCCTAAGGTAAAAAACAAGAGCTCAACCTCTAAGGTGAATGACAAGAAGGAAACCAAAAATCAGAATGTTGAAGTTCTTGGCGAGGAGGAAGAAGAACAACAGGTGGAATAAGAAGTTGAAAAGGATGAGGAGAGGGAAGGAGAGGATTCTGAGAAAGAAGAGAGAATTGAGAAAAGTAAAAAAAAAAGAAAAATAGGAAGAAAGAGGAAGGTACTCTACACAGGAAGCCTAAAACTAGGGCTAGGAAAAGAGAAGAGGAAATTCAGAGAACAAGTAAGGAGAAAGAGGTTTTTGGTGGCTTTGAAGTCCAGGACTATATTTTTTAGGAGGTAGGGAGTACGACTGGCCATGGCATTAATATGGAGAAATGGCTCAGTTAGGAAATGAAAGATATGGGTCACAATCTGAAGGCCCTGGAAGAGGAAATGGAGTCTCTAAAATAAAGACTAGAAAAGTGTGCTGAACAGGTTGTGAAGAAGGTAAATAATGACAACACTAATTATGACCTGAGTTTTAGAATTTCTGCAATCATGGATGAAAATTTGAAGGATATAAATGATAAAATTAGTTATAATGGTTACTGCATAAGAGAAATCTTGAAGCATAGAAATGAGGGCCTCAAATTTTCTATGATGAATTTAAAAGCCTTGTATGCTTATCTAGAGAGTAGCCTGCTGGAAAAAACTACCATCATGGTGATAGATGATGCTAGGGGTAAAGGTTAGTCTTCGGGGCTAGGTATAAGAACCAGAAGCAATCTCAAGAGGAAAGTACCTAAAATTCCTAAGGAGCTAACAATCCTGAAAGACTCTATCCAAAAAATTGAGGAAATGCAAAAAGAGGTAAAAAAGGCTACAGAAGCAAAGATGTAATTCCTGGTGGTTTTTTTTTGTTGGTAGGTTGCTCGTAGATGTGTTGTTGGCTATTTTTTGGCTCTTTGTTCTAGTCTTTTTTAGTGTTATTTATTGGGTTGGGGTCTTACTTTTTATTTTTTACCATGTGTTCTATGTTTGTAAGGGCTTAATGGACTATCTTTTGTAATCTTTTGTAAATGGTTTTGGGTTCCATTCAAAATTGATGAAGGGTGCTCCCCTTAATACCAAAAACACATAAGAGAAACAAAGAAACAACAACAATATGCAAGAATAGAAAATGGGCTTCTTATTATCTCCACAAATGTGGAATTATAAATTTTTAGAATTACAATATGCAAAGCCACATGGGCATTCCCCTTACAATATTCTGTAGGACAAAGCCTCGAATCAATACCCAGATCTACTACCTAGAATTGTCCCAAACTGCCTAAGACAACACTACAACTTTCCTTATATAGGCAATTTTCCACCGCCTGGGAAGGTTCTAGAATTTTAGCCAACAAGGCCAACCAAACTTAGAATTATTTTATTTTACAATTTATTACATCAAAGTCAGCTCAAAATAAATTTTGAAACCCAAACAAAATTTTTGAAGGAAAATCATTTTCTACCATTTTAGGTGACCCAACTTCTGAAGACCATAAGTCATCACTAGTTGACCCGATTGACTATTATGACCCCATTCTGGAAACACCACGAAGCACTCTATAGACTTGACTGGTGCAAGCACCTATCACCTAAATTTTTGACCTCATCCGGGGCCTCTAAAGCCTTCAAAACTGAGTTCAAAGTTTCTGTACCCTATTGCCAATACCGAAAATCTTCAATATCTACAAAGCTAGACTTGATTTGTCAATGAAACTTTACTGGTAGGCTGATATGACCAAAATGAACCTCCAGGGAAGAAATCAAAACATTCCAAGATTGGATGACCAACTTACTAAAAATAGAAAGTTTCTATAAATAGCAGATCTACACAAGATAGCCCTTATTGAATACAAAAATAGAAATATTTTTGGGTGATGCAAGATTTCTCTTACACCCAAGATGCTCCTGCATGAAAAATCTATATTTACCTTAATAAAAAACATTGTCCCTTAAGTGCATAAAATTGTCACTTTGACATATTATTTATCACAAATTGTTGTACTTACGAATGAACTATCTACATTTAGAGGGTCACTTGAGGCTTGATGAACACACACTAGATGAAGTGAAATATTAACACATGAACACCAAGAATTTTATATGTGGAAAACCAAAAATGGGAAAAACCATAATGAGAACTTTACCAAAAAGATAATTCACTAATGCATATAATCAAATTACAAAGATATTAGGAGCTCAATACTTTGAACTTAAAACTAGAGCTCACTTTGATTATGACACTAAATACATGAGCTCACTACTCTAGAATTGCATATAGAGGCTCACTACCAAAGTAGAAAGATACATTAAAGAACTTGTGTACCTAAGAAACACTATCCTAGGGACAAGGTGCATATAAATATTCACAATAGATAAAGATAAATTCTCTTTATAATGCAGCTAATATGCATAACACCATCAACCTCAACAAAAAATTATTGCTACCTTTTCTTCATTTCTACTATTGCAAAATAACAACCTCATAAATAAAAGTCTACTCTTATGAAACTCTACTTATAGAACTTCACTTTCTTTCTCACATCACAATCTCTTACTTAATTTTATAAAGCACGCACTATACTTATATACAAGATAGATCATTGGAGTTTACAACAAGATCCACCATGCCAAGAGAATATTATATTAAGTTACTAGTCATCCATGTCAAAAGAAAATTATAATAAGGAACCATGCTAGACAGATCTAGACCAAAATTTATTACACGTAGTGTGAACCCATCTAGATAAGAGATAAACATTAAATTAAATACCTAGACCAAAAAATATGAAGCATGATCCACTCCAAGAGAATGAGGGACCATGAACATGCTACACATATTATCTCAATACTAGATATATAATTACTAGAACAACTTCCATAGCCATCTAAATCTTGTAGTAACATACTACCCAAGGAACCACATCACTTTTTAGCTATATCTAGACCTCCACATGCCATGGTGAGATCAACATGCTACACCATAAACCATATCACTTGCCAATAGTCCACATCAAAATACATCACAACACATTTCCAAACTATAATAACAAATGAACATAACTACAACACTTGATGACATTATTTCCAGATCTTTAGGAATAGTTTTTAGAATACCATGAAATAGCACAACCCAAACCAAATAATGAATAGAATTCAATTCATGTCTGCATATACATCTAAACATCTTCAATCTTGATCTCTAGAGATGAAACCTTCTAGAAAACACAACTAAATAACTAGCATATTCAATTGCATAACTTTTTTATTGAACCACTGACATTCAAGTAGAACCGATGCCTTCCAAACCTAAGAAAATAAATTTGAAGCATTGACAAACATCATTATCACTATCTCCAAAATACATACCTATCTTTCATTATTCTACCTATCTTCCATTATTCTAAATACATGACTTCCACTTGTTCTGTAATGATAAATACATACTTGTCTTACACTGTTCTATAGCACTGATTACATACCTCTCTTACACTTTTCTATAGGTTTAGAAGCACTAACATGTCCAAAACATAACCTTACTTCTTTTTGGACCAACATCCTTCTTCTAGACAACATATATACTTGAACATGTCAACAAAAAATACGTTCACACCATAATGTTTGAGAAAACACCTCAAAAACCTCTGGATTAGAGTGTTTGACATCAATAAAAATAGACAACCAAACATATATTTCCAACAAGGTCCCTCTACAATGACCTATCTCATATTTTCAAAACTCTAAGTGGTTTCCATATGGTAACATTTTTTTTTGACAAAAAAACTATCAGATGCATTCAATGAAAAGTTGTTGGGGAGTCTAATTCTAATTCTATTCATCGTGGGAAAAAAATTGATAATACCAAATTGTCTAGTTAGGTAGTTTTATCATGGGCATGGTCCTATTTTTCTTCATAACACATCCAAATACTCAATGCCATACCCCATTGGTATTTTCCCTAAAGTGCATAAAACTGTCAAACTTTGTGGCTATTTATCACAATCTATGGCACTAGTGAATGATTTGTTTGAAGCTAGAGGGTTATATTGTTGGATATTGCTAATACAATGGGGATATTTTTGATACATTTAATATGTTTAATCACTACATTGAGTGATGTTCGAATTGTTTCTATTGTCATTCATGTTTTGTCACTGATGTCAATATATGTTTGTGTGAAGAGAATAGGATGGTTATTACAGTGTACAGACACTGTACATATGTTTTAGGTCATGTGAAGTCAGTTGTGTTTACTAAAAGGTGTTGTGATCTTATATCTAATATCTCATGATGTAATATTTCATATTGGATGAGTTACACAAGATTTGGTGAAGACTAGTTACTTGACAGTGACAGTGAAAGTTGATAGAGTTAGTCTCTGAGTTTTGGGAATATCTTACAGGAAATGAGGATTCAGTGTTTGAGATCTTAAGGGATGTTAGATAGGGTACTAAAGAATGTTCGATGGTAAGTGCAAGGTACAAAAATTTGGATGACGTCAGTTATGGCATGTGTTCTGAAGATGACCAATTTGGAAGATGACTTCATAAATGTAGTGTGTATTATGGATGGCTAACATGAATTAAGGATGTCCATCCTTAATTTTTAAATTATAATTGTTGTATACTTGTTTTAGATACCGTGTGTATCTTAGCAAGGAGTTATGTAATTATTTGTATATTAGGAAAGCCTAATTGGCCAACCTGATCATTTAGAATGTAATAGGGTATATATGTAAGATCTTTTCTTTTGGAAAAGATATGGAGAGAATGTAGGTGATGTAAAAGAGAATTGTGGAAGCTGCGAGCTTATGTTTGCTGGATGTAGAGAAGAGGATAATTATATACGTCATTGGAACTGATCAAGCAAAGACTTTTTATTAAACAGTTCAAAAGATTGTGTATTTCTTCATATACACTTGTCTTGCAAATAGTGAGTTCTGAAGGTGGATATAACCTTTTTTGGTAAGTGAGCTTGGGTAGTGATCCCCCCTTCTTTGTCTTGACTCCTAATAGGGTCTTTCCTCTAACAAGGATTGTGTACTGTAATATTTTAATCATCTCCTAATAGGGATAGATCTTCTAGAAAGGATACTATACTTTTAGTACATCATTAGTGGGTGTTAATTCCCACCGGGGTTTTACCTTTAACATGGTTTCCTCGACAACAAAATATTGTGTTATTATGTTGGCATTCATTATGTTCATTGGATTTGATATTGTTGGTATTTAAAGTTTAAATTTTAATAATCTGGCATACAACTGATTCACCCCTCCCCCCCTCTCAGTTGTATTGGTGGACTGCTATTCCTAACAATTGGTATCAGAGCTACTGGTCCTTAGAGAGAAATCTTAACAACTTGAGTTGATCTTGGAGATGACGTTCTATAGGAAGGATAGTCCAAAATTTGATCTTGAAAACTTTGATAGTTGGAAGAACAAGATGTGAACTCATTTGCTATGTTTGGGCATTGACTATTGGATGATTACAAAGAATCGGGTGGCTATGAAGACTAAGGATGAAATGGAAAAATCTACTGATGATGAAAATAAGATATTTTCATATAACATGGTCATAAGGGAAGCACTAATCAGCACACTCTCTGAAGGAGAATTTAATGTGGTAAAAGATTTGGATTCTAAACACAAGATTTGGACAAGATTAGAAGCATTATATGAAGGAGACCAGTTTACCAAGAGAGAGAAGTTACAAAACTAGAAAAAAAGGATGGAGAAACTACAAATGAAAGATGATGAAAGTGTTAGGGCTTATGTACAAAGAGTTACAGAGGTTGTGATTGGAATCAAAAATTATGGAGGCACTTTTGAAGAGGAAGAAGTCATTTCAAAGATTCTTAGATCATTGAAACCTATTTACAAGACCAAAATTTAGGCTATAGAATAGATTATACCTTTGAATCCAAAATTTAGCAGAGAAATGTTGATTGCAAAGCTGACTGCCTTTGAAGCTGCAGAAATGGGAGATCATGTACCTAAGTTTTTCAAGCCTAAGTAATCAAAGGATAAGGAATGTTATTATGCTAGTGAAGGTATTTTTAATGATGATGATGATGATTTAGATTATGAGGAGATTGGATTTATTCCTATAAAAGATGAAAAACCAGTGCACGAGGAAAAAGCTTTAGTATCACATGTTGACAAGAAATCTGAATGGATTATAGACAATGGTTTCTCACATCATATTACTATAGACAAAAACAAATTTTTTAATTAGTAAAGTATGATGGTGGTGTTGTAAGATTTAGAGACAATGTACCTATCATAGGAGTAGGATCTATTACTTGGATGGAAAGACTAATACTAATAATGCATTGCTTGTTGATGGACTTAAGAAAAACTTGTCGAGTGTTGGAAAACTGATGGATAAGGGATTTCAATTAAATTTCTTTGATGGGAAATGTTTTATCAGAGGTAAGATAGAAAACTTGATTCCAACCGCTACTAAATCTAGAGGTAATGTATTTGAGCTAAATACATCTAGAGATTCTTGTTTTGTTGCGAAGGTAGATGACAGTTGGTTATGGCACATAATATTTTGTCATGTTAATTTTGATAATATTGTGAAGGAAAGTTTGACTAATGCAATAAGAGATCTACCAAAGATTGTGAAATGATCTAACACCGTATGCAGAGAATGTGTTATGGGAAAACATACTAGAAGTAGTTATAAAAGAAAAGCATATACTGTTAGAATAACTGAGAGGTGGGTGAATCAATTATCCAATGTCCCAATTCAAAATGTATAATCCAAAACAATTCTACTACTTCTACAAGTCAGTAAACATAAAATACTTCCACTATTTGTGTATTTACTGATTGACAATCTAAAATCTATAATAATTACCGATTAAATCTAACATGTAATACGCAAAGCATGATCACAAAAAAATATCACAATCAACACATAACACAAGATATTTTAACATGGAAACCCTGTGAAGGGAAAAACCACCTGGCACCAGCAACCCAAAATTGTTCACTCTTCTGAAGTGAGGCTAGTGAAGACCCAACCCTGTTAAAGGTTTACAAACACACTGTTAGGTGTGACCTTGTTAGAGGATTTTAGACCAAAAGTTATCGTCCAACTAGTAGTAACTCTGGGGTTGATAGGATAAAAATGTTCACTCTATGAATGAGACATCAAAAGAATTTCATAGTCCACTCGGTTAAGAGATTTAACTATGAAAAATGGTTAACTGTGTAACAGTAGGTGAGCTTCCTAAATAAAACTTTAGTTTGCAGTTTACAAATCAATGTTCAGCTCATTCAATATTTCTAACCAATATAACACTTCAGATTCAATACTGTCTCAACTTACTATCCATCGGTAATAACTCTCTGTAGCTCGGTAACTGTTCTATAGCTTGGTTCTTATTAACCAGTATGATCAGAAAAAAACTTCTCCACACAATTATTCTACAGTATCTTCTTCTTCTGGCATGCATTTCATAATGAAACCAATGTCTCTTATATAGACAAGTAAATCATTTTCTTTTCCTCCATCAGATTTTGTCGCTTAATCATATTCATAGATTTTGTCACTTTAAGCTCTCTTGACTGATGTGTCAATAACACGTTTCAATCTGCTCCATTAGATCCCTTTTGATTTATGTTAGCCATCAATCTTCATCACAAACATTATATGTTACCTCGATTTCATACACTTTATAGCTCATCACTTTATCGGCTAAACTAATCATTTAATTCCTTTCTATTTTTCTCGATTAACAAAGAAATGCGTCGGTGAACACAAGCTTAGTTAATACTATGCTCGGTATACACTACACTTTGTCAGTGTATACTGAAATGCTTTATTTACCGACAACATTGCTTTGTGTCTTTTAGCTCTATTCTTCATCATAGATGAATGCAACATAATAAAGTCAATTCCATCAAGTCATAGAATCATCAACAAGTTACTCAATGTATTCCTTATCCTCATCTGTCATATACATCTTCCTCATGTAGATATTTATGTTCTTCATTTCTTTCTCCTTCATTCAAATGTGTCGGTATAGTAACTTATAAGATAAGTACTATCAAGCTAGTTGACATCAATGACAACATAATACTAATTTAATCATCTTGCACATCTAATCATCAACTCCTCAATAATCTTGAATTATAGATTCTTCAATCTGGTTCTAAATTAGTTGTAGTTCATCAATCTCTCCCTTTGGCATTAATGGCAACTCAAGTAATATGAAATGTACCATACACATACCAAATATGTTTTCTACAACTCTGTAATCAAATGTTGTGTAGTGTAAGCTCTCCCTAGCTTAATATGTTTAATCACTACATTACTAAAATAGCATTATAAAATACAGCTTTGTTATTCTGTAGATATAACCTTTTCAGTTCTTGATTTCCTTTCAGATCATCTCTCCCTTAGATAGTTCTCATCGGTGCAAATCTCCTTTTCTCTTTTCTTTTCATATTATTTATCTCTCCCTTTGACAACAATGCCAAAGAAACAAATAAATAATCAGCTCTGTAATAGCTAAATAACTCTCTAGTGTCCAATACTTCCTTTGTATCTTAGTATACTGATATCCCAAACTATTTCAATTCTTCAAACTTAATCATAACCTTGAACAAAATTCAAAGTGTGAACTATGCCACATCAACATGGATGATCTTCTAATAAGATTAGGCTGATGCAACATCTAGATCACATTAGTGACCGATAGACAGGGGACGGACCCCAAGTCTAGTCCTCAAATATTCAAAAGTGTCCTTCAGTAGAGGCTTTGTAAAAATGTTTGCAAGTTTCTCTTTAGATGTAACAAATTCCAACTTTAATTGCTTCTCTTGCACTTGTTCTCTTAAGTAGTGATACTTAATTGATATATGCTTTATCTTTGAGTGCATCACAAGATTCTTTGAGATATTAATTGCACTTGTGTTGTCATAGTATATGATCACCGGGTCAGTGATTACCTCATTCATTCCTTCCAACACTTGTTTGATATATGCAATGTTTGAGAAATTAGTAGCAGTAGCAACATACTCTGCTTCAGCTATAGATTGAGAAACATAAGCTTTCTTTTTACTTGTCTAGGTTACAAGTCTTTCACCAAAGAAAAATGCTCCTCCGATGGTACTTTTTTTGTCATCCACATTTCCAGCCCAATCAGCATCAGTGTAAACTTTCAGCTCAAACTTACCTTCCTTAGGATACCATAATCCATAATCTTATGCCTTTTTCAAATATCTTAAGATTCTTTTAGTAGCAATCATGTGTGATTCTCTAGGATTAGCAGAATATCTAGCAATAATTCCCATAGCATGTGTTATATCTGGTCTACTATGAACTACATACATTAGCTTACCAATCATGGATTGGTAAAGTGTCTAGTTTACCTCTGTAGTTTCATCTTCCTTTGTCAATTTACTTCTAGTAGCCATTAGTGTTCCCACAGGTTTAGAATCTTCCATTCCAAATGTCTTCAAGACTTCTTTTATGTACTTGGACTACGTGATGAATATCCCATCACTCTGTTGTATCACTTGTAATTTGAGAAAGAACTTAATCTCTCTGAACATAGACATTTCAAACTCATTCCTCATGTCATCAGCAAAAGATTTACATACATGATCTTGACCTCCAAAAATAATATCATCAACAAAAATTTCAGCAATGATAATAGTGTCATCAGTATCACCTTTCATGTATAAATTATTGTTCTCACTAGTTCTTACAAATCTAATACTTAACAAGTAAGTATGTAGTCTTTCATACCATGCTCTCGGTGCTTTCTTTAAACCATATAAAGCTTTGTGTAATCTACATACCATGTTTCTATTGTTTGGATCAACGAATCCTTCAGGTTGTTCTATGTAGACCTCTTCTTCAAGTATACCATTCAGAAATGTTGATTTCACATCCATTTGATAAACCTTAAATTTCTTTTGTGCAGCATATGCAAGTAGCATTCTAACTCCTTCCAATCTAGCAATAGATGCAAATGTTTCACCATAATCAATGCCTTCTTCCTGTGCATATCCCTTGCATACCAATCTCACTTTATTTCTTGTTACTTCACCATTTTCATTCATTTTATTTCTGAATATCCATTTAGTACCAATAACATTCTTATCTTTAGGTCAGGGTACTAAGGACCAAGTTTTGTTTTTCTCTATTTGTTCTATTTCCTCCTTCATTGCATTAACCCATTCTTCATTTTCTAATGCAAATTTCACATTCTTTGGTTCAAATTCACAAACTAAACATGTACCTTGTCTTTTTTTGCTTCTAGTTTGCATTCTAGCTTGTCTATTTCCAATAATTTGTGTCTCAAGATGATGTCTTCTAACAAAACTAGCTAGTACTCAGTTTCTTCTTTCTTGTTCATCCTGTTCAGGTTCATTTGCTTTCTCGGTAGCACCATCTTGTTCATTGGTTTCCCTTTCCTCTTCCTCGGGGTTATTTTCCTACTGATCGGTTATCACAGGTTGCGACTTCAGTAGATAGTCAGGAAGTTCAATGTAAGTGAATCTACCATAGTCTTTTGGTTCCTTTCTTTCTTATGTGTTTATGTCATCATACTCATCAACATGAACATTAGTACTTTCAATAATCTTATTTGTAACCTTATTCAAACATTTGTATGCTTTACTCTTAGTCAAATATCCTAAGAATATTCCTTCATCACCTTTAGAATCAAATTTCCCATTTCTCTCATCGTTCAGAATAAAACATTTGCTTCCAAAAATTTTGAAATAACTTACAGTAGGTTTGTGTCCAAACCATAGCTCATAAGGTGTCCAGTTGGTGTCCTTCAGTTGTACTTGGTTAAGAACATATATAGCTATGCTGATAGCTTCCCTCCAATATGTCTGAGAAACATTCTTTTGTAGCATTAGTGTTCTAGCATAGTCAATGATTGACCTATTCCTTCTTTCAGCAATCCCATTCTACTAAGGTGTCCTCGGTGGAGAGACCTGTCTCTTAATACCATTCTCATTACATAAATTAGTAAATTCATCAGAGATAAATTCACCTCCTCTATCAGATCTTAAGCATTTGATTTCTTTTCCAGACTCTTTTTCTACCTTAGCCTTATACCATTTAAACAACTTAAAAGCTTCAAATTTCTCTTTTAGAAACATAACAGTCATTAGTCTAGTGTAGTCAACAACAAAAAGAATAAAGTATCTATCACCATAATAGCTCTAAGTTCTCATAGGACCACATAGGTCAGTATGAACCAATTCAAGTATCTTCTTTGTTGAGTAGTCTTTGCTTTTAAAACTGGACTTAGTCATCTTACCTTTTTGACATTAATGACACATAGCATGATCTGGTTTTGACAAGTTAGGCAATCCTATAACTCTTTTCTTCTTACTAATCTTGACCATGTTATCAAAATTTACATGACATAACCTCTTATGCCACAACCATGCATCTTCATCTTTCATTAATAAACAAGAAGATTGATCAATATCAAGATAAAATAGATTACCTCTAAATTGTGTACTGGTTCCAACAAGTCTTCCTCCATCATCATAAATTCTTACCTTTCTGCTCTCAAAAGCAAGTTGGTGACCTGAGTTGTTCAACTGTACCACACTTATCAAATTGTAGTTCAGTCCATCTACCTAGTATGCAGTCTCACATTTTATTCTGTCATTAATCATTAGTGAACCTTTACCTCTCACCATACAAGGTGCATCATTTCCCATTCTAATAGATCCACTATCATATTCATCAATTAGATCAAATTTCTCTATATCACCAGTCATATGATGTGTGCAGCCACTATCTATGATCCATGTATCATTTCTACTTACTTTAGAGATCAGTGATGTCTCCTCATGTTTCTCTTCTTCCTCTAAATTATCCTTAATAGCAACAAATACTACTTCTACATCATCATCAGTGTCAGATTCAAATTCAAATTTCTCAGCTATGTAACATACCTTTTTCCCTTAGTCGTAGCTATCTCGATTGTCTCTATTGTTGTGTCAGTAGCCTCTGTTGACTCTTCTCCCATAGCTTCCTTCAGATTGGTCTTTGGATCTATCATCATCTTTCTTATTCAAACATCTAGTAGCGATGTGGCCAACTTCTTTACAATTAAAACATGCTAGAGGTAACTTGCCTCTATATCTTCCTTTACCTTTGGGCAATCTTCTGGCCATAAGAGCTTCAAGCTCATCAAGTTCATCATCAGTATTACTATCACTATCATTGTTCTTATCAATCTTGCTACTAGACATACCAATCTTCAAAGAGGACATGAAAGAAGATTCAATAGAAGGTACAACATTATTGTCAAAGTTATACAGTTCAAAGGTTGTAAGCTTACTGATCAGAGTGTCAAGGGTGAGGTTGGATGTAGCCCTTGTTTCATGAATTGCAGAGATCTTGATTGCATAACTGGCAGTAAAGTTCTAAGAATCTTTCTTATCACTGTTTCATCATCAATAGCTCCGCCAGATGCTCTAATAGCATGTACTACCTCTTTTAGTCTATTTGTGTATTGCATAATGTTCTCACCTTCTTTCATCTTCATATCATCAAATCAACCTCTTAGGCTTTCTACTCTGGCTCTCCTGACATTCGCATCTCCACTGTATATTAGAGTCATTTTTTCCCACATGGCTTTGGTAGTAGTGCATCCATTAATGTCTTCAAATTTGGCATCGGTATAGGTAGCAGCAAGTTCCATCATAGTAATATTGTGTTCATGCCTATCCTTCAATTGATCAAGAGTCAGGGGACCTGGTGTCGATTCAATGTAGCCATTCTCCATCAGTTCTAGTGTAGAATTCCCAATTCTAGATATGTGCAACTTCATCTAGCTTTGCCATACTATGAAGTTATCTTTGTTCAGCTTTGGCACTTCCCTCTTATACATCTTGAGACCTTTTTGTTGAAGTCCTTAAAACTCTATTCTAAGCAACCACTATTTTGATACCAATTGTTAGAATAACTAAGAGGGGGGTGAATCAATTATCCAGTGTCCCAATTCAAAATGTATAATCCAAAAAAATTCTACTACTTCTACAAGTCGGTAAACATAAAATACTTCCACTATCTGTGTATTTATCGATTGACAATCTAAATTCTATAATAATTACCGATTAAATCTAACATGTAATATGCAAAGTATGATCACAAAAAAATATCACAATCAACACATAACACAATATATTTTAACATGGAAATCCTGTAAAGGGAAAAACCACCTGGGACTGACAACCCAAAATTGTTCACGCTTCTAAAGTGAGGTTGGTGAAGACCCAACCCTATTAAAGGTTTACAAACACACTGTTAGGTGTGACCTTGTTAGAGGATTTTAGACCAGAAGTTATCATCCAACCAGCAGTCACTCTGGGGTTGACAGGATAACAATGTTCACTCTATGAATGAGACACCAAAAGACTTTCATATTCCACTTGGTTAAGAGATTTAACTATGTACAATGGTTAAAAGTGTAACAGTAGGTGATCTACCTAAATACAACTTCAATTTATAGTTTACAGATCAATGTTCAGCTCATTCAATATTTCTAACCAACATAACACTTCAGATTCAATACTATATCAACTTACTGTCCATTAGTAATAATTCTTTGTAGCTCGATAACTATTTTGCAACTTAGTTTTTATTAACCAGTATGATCAGAAAAAAACTTCTCCACGTGATTATTCTGCAGTATCTTCTTCTTCTGGCATGCATTTCATAATGAAACCAATGTCTCTTATATAGACAAGTAAATCATTTTCTTTTCCTCCATCAGATTTTTCTGCTTAATCATATTCATAGATTTTTCCACTTTAAGCTCCCTCAGTTAATGTGTTAGTAACATGTTTCAATATGCTCCATTAGATCCCTTTTGATTTATGTTATCTTTCGATCTTCATAACTAACATTATTTGTTACCTTGATTTCATACACTTTATAGCTCATCACTTTATTGGCTAAACTGATCATTTAATTCCTTTCTATTTTTCTCAGTTAACAAAGAAATGCATCGGTGAACACAAGCTTGATTAATACTGTGCTCGGTATACACTACACTTCATCGGTGTATACTAAAATGCTTTATTTACTGACAACACTACTTTGTGTCTTTCAGCTCTATTCTTCATCATAGATGAATGCAACATAATAAAGTCAATTCTATCAAGTCATAGACTCATCAATAAGTTACTCAATGTATTCCTTATCTTCATCTGTCATATACATCTTCCTCATGTAGATATTTATGTTCTTCATCTCTTTCTCCTTCCTTCAGATGTGTCGGTATAGTAACTTACAAGATAAGTATTGTCAAGCTAGTTGACATTAATGACAACATAATACTGATTTAATCATCTTGCATGTCTAATCATCAACTCCTCAGTAATCTTGAATTATAGATTCTTCAATCTAGTTCTAAATTAGTTGTAGTTCATCATATACATCAAAAGGAAAGTTAGATCTGGTACATACAAAACTATGTGGACCTACAAGGACAAGATCATACTATGGTGAAATGTATTTTATACTTTTTTTGATGAATTTTCTAGAATGATGTGGGTCACTTACTTGAAAGAGAAATCAGAAGCATTTGATAAATTCAAGATATTCAAAGTAAAAGTAGAGAATGAATCTAGTTTAAAGATAAAATGTTTGAGATCAAAAATAGTTGGAGATTTTACTTCAAATCTATTCAATTTATATTGTGAAGAGCATGAAATACAAAGATAGACATATTCTCTTAAGACTCCACAACAGAATGGGATAGTAGAGCGAAGGAACAAAACAATATTGGATGCTAGTTTCTTGAAGTAAATATATCTCATGTGCATTGGAGAGAAGTTGTTTGGACAATAGTGTACACATTGAACAAAATTCAAATCAGAGAAGGTAAAAGTAAGAATCCTTATGAATTATGGTTTGATCATACTCCTACTATAAAATATTTTAGAATATTTGGTAGAAAATGCTATATCAAGAGAGATGGTGAAATAGGGAAATTCGATGCTAGAAGTGATGAAGAAATTTTCCTTGGTTATTCTACTAAGAGAAGGGCTTATAAATGTTTTAATATAAGATTAAGAAAGATCATTGAAAGTAACAATGTAAAGATAGATAAAAGGTTTCAGATACAAGAGAGAATGTATGATTGTAATCAGAATACAGAGATCAAGGAGGCTTCTACTACTGAAGAAGAATAACTTGTTGAGACTGAATGCGAAAATGAGACTTGTGATGATGATACAAATGAGGCTACTGAGATTCCTAAGACTCCAAGGTATGTAAAGATGAATCATCCTGAAAAAAAAATTATTGGTAATACAAATCAAGGAATAATGACTAGATCAAAAGCTAGAGAAGAAATTTGTTTGATTTCTCAAGTTGAACCAAAGACTATAGATGATGCTTGTAGAGATGAATCTTGGATAAATGCTATGAAGGAAGAGTTAGACTAGATAAAGAAAAATAACACTTGGGAATTGGTTCCTAGACCTAAAGACAAAAATGTAATAGGAACTAAATGGGTTTTCAAAAACAAAATGAATGAAGAAGGAGTTGTAGTAAGAAACAAAGAAAGATTAGTATGTAAAGGCTATTCACAACAAGGAGTAGATTTTGAAGATACATTTTCTCCTGTTGCTAGAATAGAAGTTGTGATATTATTCTTGGCTTATGCTGCACATAAGAACTTCAAGGCATATCAGATGGATGTGAAATCTCCATTCTTGAATGGGGATATTGAAGAAGAAGAGCATATAAAATAACCTAATGGATTTCCTTTATGTGAAGATGGAGACGTGGTATGCAAGTTGAAGAAGGCACTGTATGGACTAAAGCAAGCTCCAAGGGCTTGGTATGCAAGGTTAGAAAAATACTTACTTCTCCTTGGGTTTAGAAAAGGTAATGCTGACACTAATTTGTATTTAAGAACTAGTGAAGATGGAGTTTTGATAATATAAGTTTGTGTTGATGATATTATCTTTGGAGGCAATGATGAATTGTGTGAGAAATTTTCTAAAGAGATGGAAAATGAATTTGAGATATCCATGATAGGTGAAATAAAATTCTTTCTAGGATTGCAAATATATCAGAGAAAGAATGGAATTTTTATTTCTCAGACTAATCATCTTAAAGAAATATTGAAAAAATTTGGAATAAAAGATTGTAAACTAGTTGGTACACCCATGGTGACTGGTAATAAGCTGACAAATGATGATGAGACAAAGTGTATTTATTAGACCAAGTAAAGATCAATGGTTAGTGGATTACAATATCTGAGTCACACCAAACTAGATATTGCTAATGTTGTTGGAATTATGGCTAGATATCAGGCATAACCTAAAGAGACACACCTAGCTACTGTGAAAAGGATATTTAGATACCTGAAAGGAATAATGGACTATGGCTTATGGTATGATAGAAATGACAACTTTGAACTTCATGCTTATGATGATGCTGATTGGGAAGGGAATATTGATGACAAGGAGAGTACTAGTGGAAGTGCATTTTTCCTTGGGAAAAAATTGGTTTCATGGCTAAGCAAGAAACAAGATTGCATAGCTCAATCTATTGTAGAATTAGAGTATGATGCTGCTACTATTAACTGCACTCAAATTGTTTGGATGAAACAAATGTTGAAAGATATTGGAGTAACTTGTGATGAACCGATGGTTATCCATTATGATAACATGAGTATAGTAAACATGTCAAAGAATCCTATGATGCACTCTAAAACTAAGCATATTTCTATTAAGTATCAGTTCTTGAAAGATAAGGTAGTAGAGAAGGAAATAAAGTTAGAATATATTAGCACAAAGGAATAGATAGCAGACATCTTTACAAAGTCTTTTCCAAAATATACCTTTGAATATCTTAGAGGTATGCTTGGGGTTCAGGCCCCTCCTAGTTAGAATTAATTGATGCAGGGATGTGTCAGTTCATAGGTTTTCAGAGCCTTATCATATTATGGACTTCATGTAGGGATCTACTCCTCAAGGGGAGTGATCATTGAAGACAAGTGTTGAAGATAGTTGATGACTTATGGTACCCTTTTCCATTGCTGTCAAAGTGGGAGAGTTACTATGAGAAAATCCCTAAAGGGGAGAGATACTCTATAAGAAAGAATTTACTGAGAGAATATTATTTGGGTTGATGGATTTTCCCATATATTGCCATCAATCTCAAAGGGGGAGATTTTTGGATATTGATAATACAATGGAAATATTTTTGATATATTTAATATGTTTAATCACTACATTGAGTGATGTTGGAATTTCTATTGTTGTCATTTGTGTTTTGTCACTGATGTCAACATATGTTTCTGTGAAGAGAACATGCTGGTTATTATAGTGTATAGACATTGTATGGATTTTTTAGGTTGTGCAAAGTTAGTTGTGTGTACTGAAAGGTGTTGTGATCTTATATCTAAGATCACATGATGCAATATTGTATATTGGCTAAGTTACAGAAGATTTGGTGAAGACTAGTTACTAGACAGTGATAATGGAAGTTGACAGAGTTAGTCTCCGAGTTTTGGGAATATCTTACAGGAGATGAGGACTCAGTGTATGCAAGCTTAAGGGATGTTAGACATGATACTAAAGATTTTTTGATGGTCAACACAAGGTACAAAAATTTGGATGATGTCAGATGTGGTGTGTGTTCAAGAGATGACCTATTTTGAAGATGACTTCAGAAATATAGAGTGTATTATGGATGGAAAACATAAATTAAGGATGTCGGTCCTTAATTGTTGAATTGTAATTATTGTATAATTTTTTTAGATACCTTATGTATCTTAGCAAGGATTTATGTAATTATTTGTATATTAGGAAAGCCTAATTGGCCAACTTGATCATGTAGAATGTAATAGGGTATATATGTAGATCTTTTCTTTTGGAAATGATATGGAGATAATCTATGTGATGTAAAAGAGAATTCTGGAAGTTGTGAGCTTGTGTCTATTGGATGTAGAGTAGAGCATAATTGTATACTTCATCAAAGCTGATCAAGCAAAGATAGTTGTTTTCAGACAGTTCAAAATATTTTGTATTTCTTCATATACACTTGTGTTGTGAATAGTGAGTTATGAAGGTGGACATAACCTTCTTTGGGTATTGAGCCCCCCTTCCTTTTCTTGACTCCTAACATGGTATGTCCTCTAAAAAGGAATGTATACTATAATGTTTTAATCAGCTCCTAACAGGGCTAGATCTTCTAACAAGGATACTATACTCTCAGTACATCATTATTGGGTGTTAATTCCCATTGGGGTTTTACCTTTAACAGGGTTTTCTTGACAAAAAATATTGTGTTATTGTTTTGGCATTCAATTGTGTTCATTGGATTTGATATTACTGGTATTTAAAGTTTATAGTTTAATAATCTGGCATACAACTGATTCACCCCCCCTCTCAGTTGTATTGGTGGACTGTTATTCCTAACAATATGAGGATCCTCTACAATAAATTGTCTCATATTTTTAAGACTCAGTGAAGTTATCATAGGGTATCAATTTTTTTTTTATGCAAAAAATGTCAGATGCATTCAATGAAAAGTTTCTAAGGAACCTAATTCTTATTTTGTTTATCATAGGTGCAAACCATTAGTGCCAATGTTCCTAGTTAGGCAAGTTTACCCTAGGCATGGTCTTATTTGTCTTCTCAGCTTTCCTAAATTCACAATGCCATACTCTATTGATGTTGTCCCTTAAGTGCATAAAATTTTCCTCTAATGAACCTAAGTAATTTATAGAACCTAGGATAGCCATAATGAACCTAAGAAAACCCTAATGAACCTATAAATCTGTAATGAGCTTAGTACAATCAAACTAAACCAAAGAAATCCTTAAACATAATCATCCATGAAGTTTCATAATCTTAATCATCATTACATAGAGGTGACATTCATGAACAACATATAATCATACATCTTTAAAAAAAGAAAATCATCAATTTTTTTAATTTAGTCATTATAATAAAATGGTACAACATAAATCATATAAAATTAGGTCTCTAAATAGGAACAAATTAGCTCATGTATATATGCTTTTTTATGTCCTCATGTACTATTAAATCATATATCACCAATACAACATTGTCAATATCATCATGTACAGATACATTAATGCTAACAAACAATCCTATATACATAACTAATATATTTATTTTTTATATTCATGCTTCATAATATGTAGCTCTCATGACTGATAATCTCAGAGACACCTACATTGAAATAGTATACAAAATATTAGTATTAAAGAAATAATAATAACTAAAGTAAGTGAAAAATGAAAGTAAGATAAACTCCAATGTTGTATGCATTATCATTGTAACAAATTCACTTCTTCAATTTAGTAGTTGAATCTTGTATGTCTATTTTTTTATCCTTGCATTCCCAAGCCATGAGAAGAATAATTTTATTAACCAAACAAATTAATTAACATAAGAACAATGAACTTAATGAACCATAGAGATGTTATTATTATCAATTCATTGTACCTTCCAATCCAGCCTATAGTCATTTGGTATGAGCTAGTCAAGTGTTATTGAGGGTAATCTCTTTCCTTAAGAGTATCCATTATTGGTTCATGGTTATAATTAATAACTACCCAAAGTTATTTTGTATTTGGTTTGGCATGATGCTTCAAAAAATTAACATTTTTTTTATAACAAGGCACAAATACATGTGAATGTTTTTGTGTTTCTCACAATTTAAAATGTAGGTATTCCATTATTTCTAATAATATATGTTTGCAATTAAATTCCTATAATAGAAAATGAACCAATAGGATATGTGAACCCATCATCATCATTTTTCATTATTATGTTAGCTTTTGATTTCCCTGTACACATTGTGCTAACATGTAATATGACCTCTCTTCATTCCTCATCAGTGCAATAATTACAAAAACATGTCCTGGCTATAGAAGATTTGAAAGATGGTTGTACTCATCTAAAATTTCCATGTCAAAATTTGGCATGGATATTATCTAAGATAAATGAGTTAGATACTATGAAACCCATGCATCCACCCACTTAGTTGATTCACATTGATCTTAGTCATATCGAATATATCTCTGACAAAAAAAATCCAACTCTCATCTCTAAATGGACCATGTACTCTCATTCGAGATTTGAATTAATTGCATATTCGAAGAATATCTAATTTTTTGACAATCCAATTTGTTTCCTACTATGCTCTCCTCAACTAGCCAAAATAATCTTTACACTAATGAATCAAGTGCCCCTCCCTATGATAATTTTGAACTATACCAAACAATAATAGAATGTGCATCATAGAATTTAGCACCTAAAATCCTTAATTTCTCCTTAACTAGAGCTCTCTTAACACACAAACCTTCTCCATAATGATCCCCTTGCCATTCCCCAACTTGAAAAACCTCCAAATATGAGGTACACCCCTATTTTCATGTGTTCTACTTAAATAATAAAACATATGAGAATTCCTAAATCAACCCATGTAGTTATATGACCAAATGAGATGTCAACCCACTGTAATATCTTTTTCCTACAAGAAATTAAAAACATTATCAAAGAAATGTTGAACATACTCTAAGGAGTAAGGTCTATCATCACTCATATAAAAATGATACTCTCTAATTATCACCTTGTCCTCTTCTACCCTATTAGGGGCATGCCTATATGTTGTGTGAAAAAATAAAAATGAATGGAATTGTAATACTGAGCTTGTAACTCATTATGTGGTTGTAATGTGTAGTTTTTTTAAAAATATACCACTAATATAATAGTTCCAATCAATAAATAATCCTAACACATCCTGCATAGCCGATCCAACCACTAAGACCCATAATTATTCCTTGTGTATTTGTAGAAAATATTTTCCTTAAAATCTAAAATAAAATCAACAACACTACATTCTTTTGTAACCAACTTGCATTTATAACCTTCACCTCCACTCTTCAAAGCATATTTGACCATGTCATATCTCTTTTTCTCAATGTTTTTCTTCCCAAATTTATGTTTCCTACCATCATAAAAATATGAAACAAACTTTGACAAGCCAACACATTGTGAGAACTTCTTAATTAAGTAATCAATTCTATAAAAAATCCATAATCTCTAAGACATAAAAATAAATCTAGTAAATCTCTCGATGATTTTGGAAGTTGCATTGCACCACACTCCTACAACATTGATGCAGGAGCATCCTGGGTGTAAGAGCAATCTTGCATCACCCAAAAATATTTCTATTTCTGTATTCAATAAGGGCTATTTTGTGCAGAGCTGCTATTTATGGAAAGTTACTATTTTTGGTAATTTTTTATGTGCTCAGAATGATCTTATTTCTTTCTTGGAGGTTCATTTTGGTCATATAAGTCTGCCAGTAAAGTTTCATTGCCAGATCAAGTGTATATTGGAAGATATTGAAGATTTTCGGTATTGGCAGCAGGGTACAAAAACTTTGAACTCAGTTTTGAAGGCTTTAGAGGCCCCGGATGAGGTTGAAAATTTGGGTGACGAGCGCTTGCGCCAGTCAAGCCTGTAGAGCGCTTCGTGACATTTCTGAAATGGGGTTATAATAGCCGAGCGGGTCAACGGGTGATGACTTATGGTCTTCGGAAGTTGGGCCACCTGAAATGGCAGAAAATAATTTTTTTCAAAATTTCTGTTCGGGTTTCAAAGGTTATCTTGAGCCGACTATGATGTAATAAAATGTAAAATAAAATAATTCTAAGTTGGTCGGCCTTATTGGCTAAAAATTCTGGAACCTTCCCAGGCGGTGGAAAATTGCCTATATAAGGAAGGCTGTATTATTGTCTTAGGCAGTTCAGAATAGTTCTGGGTAGTAGATCTGGGTATTGATTCGAGGCTTTGTCCTAAAGAATATTGTAAGGGAATGCCCATGTGGCTTTGCATATTGTAATTCTGAAAGTTTGTAATTCCACATTTGTGGAGATAATAAGAAGCCAATTTTCTGTTCTTGCATATTATTGTTGTTGTTTCTCTATTTCTGTTATGTGTTTGTGGCATTAAGGGGAGCACCCTTCATTAGGTGTGATGAAGGGTGCTCCCCTTAATACCACAAACACATAACAGAAATAGAGAAACAACAACAATACGCAAGAACAAAAAATTGGCTTCTTATTATCTCCACAAATGTGGAATTACAAACTTTCAGAATTACAATATGCAAAGCCACATGGGCATTCCCTTACAATATTCTGTAGGATAAAGCCTCGACTCAATACCCAGATCTACTACCTAGAACTATTCTGAACTGCTTAAGACAATAATACAGCCTTCCTTATATAGGCAATTATCCACCGCCTGGGAAGGTTCCAGAATTTTAGCCAATAAGGCCGACCAAACTTAGAATTATTTTATTTTACATTTTATTACATCATAGTCGGCTCAAAATAACTTTTGAAACCCGAACAGAAATTTTGAAGAAAATTATTTTCCGCCATTTCAGGTGGCCCAACTTCCGAAGACCATAAGTCATCACCAGTTGACCCGCTCGGCTATTATAACCCCATTTCAGAAATGCCACGAAGCACTCTACAGGCTTGACTGGCGCAAGCGCCTGTCACCCAAATTTTTGACCTCATCCGGGGCCTCTAAAGCCTTCAAAACTGAGTTCGAAGTTTCTGTATCCTGCTGCCAATACCGAAAATCTTCAATATCTTCAAAACTACACTTGATCTAGCCATGAAACTTTGCTGGCAGACTTATATGACCAAAATGAACCTCCAAGAAAGAAATCAGATCATTCTGAGCACAGACGAAAATTACCAAAAATAGTAACTTTCCATAAATAGCAGCTCTGCACAAAATAGACCTTATTGAATATAAAAATAGAAATATTTTTGGGTGATGCAAGATTGCTCTTACACCCGGGGTAATTTGAGAAGTGACCCTGTCACGACTCAGGCGTGCAGAGGAAAACCAAGATGGTTAACCTCCTCCTTTGTTAGCCATGATGAATCTTCAACAGGTCATCCTTTCCACTTGACCAGATATTCTTCATATGTCCTGTTCCTTGTGCTTCTACCAACACGACTGTCTAGTATATCTTCGATCTCCTTAGTGTCTAAACTAGTTGCTGGAATACTCCACTGTGCTGCTGTGATCTCATCTTCAACACCTCCTTCATGATACTCTGTTAGATCTGAAATGTTAAAAACTGGTGAAATATTTAGCTCAGTAGGCAATTCTACCTCATATGCATTTCCTGAATCATGTTTCTTCAGTATCCTACATGGTCCAAACTTCATCATTTTCAGCTTGTTATATGTACCAACTAGAAACCGTTCCTTCCGCAAATGAACCATGACTTCATCACCAACTTGAAATTTCTTATACCTCCTTTTCTCATCTGCCTTAGCCTTATACTGTGCGTTCATCTTGGTAATATGCTTCCTCACCTCCCCATGGATGTTCTTCAAGTGTTCTGCAAAATCCTCAGCTTCAGCACTACTTATTTCTCCTTTATCTATCTTCCTCAATTCAGATGCATTTCTTGGACTACTTCCATATACAATCTGGAATGGTGATTTACCAGTGCTCCTATTGACAGAATTATTGTATGCAAATTCTGCCTGTGGTAAAATCAAATCCCATCATGTTGGCTTATCTCCAACCAAGCATCTCAGCAGATTTCCCAAACTTCTATTCACCACCTCTATCTGTCTATCAGTCTGTGGATGATGTGATGAACTGAACTTCAAATCTATCTTTAACTTCTTCCACAATGTCCGCCAAAAATATCCAACAAACTTAGTATCCCGATCTGAAACTATGGTCTTTGGCAAGCCATGTAGTCTCACCACTTCTCTGAAAAATAATTTTGCTACATGAACAACATCATTAGTCTTCTTGCAGGGAATGAAATGTGCCATCTTTGAAAATCTGTCAACCACCACAAAAATTGAATGATGTCCCCGCTGAGTCCTCGGTAAACCAAGAACAAAGTCCATACTGATATCCTCCCAAGGCTTCTCTGGTATAGGTAATGGCTGATACAACCCTGTATTCTGCTTCACTCCTTTCACCATCTGACATACTCTGCAACTTTGTACAAACTTCTTCACATCTTGCTGCAATTGTGGCCAATAATAATTCTCACCAACCAAAGCAAGGGTTTTATCACGACCAAAATGTCCAGCCAATCCTCCGCTATGCTTCTCCTTGATGAGATTCTCCCTCATAGAACTTCGTGGAATGCACAACTGACTCCCTCTGAATAGCATATCATCCTCGATGATGAAATCCAACCATTTTGTCCTATCTAGAGTAACAGGTTCTGTACAAGCCTTCCAAGCTTCACCAAAATCAGGATCCTCTGGATACAAATTCTTGAGTTCCTTGAACCCAACCACTTCAATCTATATTTCTGTCAGCAATAGTTGCCTTCTGCTAAGAGCATCTGCAACCCTATTAGACTTTCCACTCCTGTGTTTCAAAACAAATGTATAACTCTGCAAAAACTCAACCCATTTCAAATGCCTTTGATTCAATTTTCCTTGACTATTCAAATATTACAAAGCTTGATGATCAGTATACAAAACAAACTCCCTAGGAAGCAGATAATGTCTCCACTTCTTTAATGCCTGAACTATAGCATAAAATTCTTGATCATAAATAGAATATTTCCTCTTGGCATCATTTAACTTCTCACTGAAATAAGCAACAGGTTTACCTTCTTGGCTCATAACAGCTCCTATTGTAGTACCACTAGCATCACAATCTACTTGAAACACCTTATTAAAATCTGGAAGTGCTAAAATAGGTTGTTCTATAACTTTTCATTTCAACAATTGAAAACTCTTTTCTACCCCATTAGTCCACTTAAACTCTTTTCTATCCCCTCTCATTGTTTCAGTCAAGGGTCCACAAATACTGCTAAAATTTCTGATAAACTTTCTGTAAAAGCTAGCTAAACCATAAAAAGATCTTACCTCAGTAGCACTCCTTGGCGTAGGCCATTCAAAGATAGCCTATACCTTCTCTGGGTCCATTTTTAGACCTTCTCCTGAAACTACAAACCCCAAATACACCAACTCTTTCTTCACAAAACTGCACTTCTTCAAATTAATCAACAATTTCTCTTCTCTCAACTTCTCAAATACCATATGAATATGCATCATATGCTCATCCAATGTCTTACTAAAAATCAAAATATCATCTAGGTAAACAATAACAAACTTACCCAGAAATTCTTTCAGAACCTCGTTCATGAGCCGCATGAAAGTGCTCGGTGCATTGGTTAGCCCAAAAGGCATGAGTAACCACTCATACAGTCCTTCCTTTGTCTTGAAGACAGTCTTCCATTCATCTCCTTCTCTGATCCGAATCTGATGATATTTACTTTTCAGGTCTATTTTTGAAAAATACATAGCTCCACTGAAACAGTCCATAATATCATCCATTCATGGCAATGGAAACTTGTACTTGATTGTGATCTTGTTTATTGCCCTAGAATCCGTACACATCCTCCATTCTCCATTCTTCTTTGGTGCTAATACGGCTGGTATAGCACAGGGACTCAGACTCTCACGGATCAATCTTTTCTGTAACAGTTCATGTACTTGTCTGTTCAACTCCTCACTTTCTGCAGGTGTCATTCTGTGTGCTACCTTATTCGGCAAACTCGCTCTTGGGATCAAGTCCATCTGATGACTGATATTCCTGACTGGTGGTAATCCATCAGGCACGTTATCAGATACAATATCCTAAAACTCATTCAACAAATCTGCAACTTCTACAGGAACATCTTCTACTTTCTCTTTACCAGCTTTTGGAATTAAAGCAAAACATACATGCTCATGCCTCATACCATCTAGGAAATTTCTTCCATCAACAAAAGTTATCCTTGCATTACCACATACCTTTTCTTCAGTCTCCTTCAATGGTTTTAGCTTATGTTGCACTCCATCCTTTGTCAGGGAATAGGTATTCGCACGGCCATCATGTACATCACATCTGTCAAACTGCCATGGTCTACCCAACAACATATGACATGCATCCATAGATATGATATCACACAATACCTCATCTTGGTATCCACCAATCTTGAACTTCACTAGGCATTGTTCATTGACCATGACCTTGTGGTCATCCTGTACCCAGGCAATCCGATATGGATGTGGGTGTTTCTATCTCTTGAGCTTCAACTTTGTCACCATCTCTTCTGACACCAAATTGTCAGTGCTTCCACTATCAATAATTACATCACAACATTTACCTTCACACTTGCACCTGGTGCGAAACAGGCTCCTCCTTTGCTCAGGTTCATTCTCACCACTCAACAGGACTCTTCTGTTAATCAATATTTCTCCTCTTTCAGCATCTTTAGAATTTGATGATCTGACATCTTCATCTACATGTGCAACTCTGGTGTGGCCTTCATTTCTCCTATCTATTCTGCCTTGGCACTGAGGACATTCAAATGCCCTATGACCTTCTTCTCCACAGTGAAAACATGTTCCACGGAAGCCTCCTCTTCCAAATCCTTGTCCTCTTCCTCTTCCTCTCTGATCTCTATTATTCTGATCCTGGAAGTGATTGGAATTATTTCCTCGCTGATTCTGACTGCTATTGGCCTCATCCTTCTTTTTCGGATCTTCATTTCGGCCACCATATGACCGTCCACCAGATCGTCCACTGCGACCTCTTCCGTTTTGTCTGCTCTCAAACTTCTTGTTCAGCTTTTCCTCTACTTTTAGGGCAAATTGGTATGCCTCCTCAATACTGTTCATTCGAACCAGATTCAACTCCTCCTGAATGCTTGGCCTTAACCCATTAAGGTATCGGGCAACTTTCTCCTTATCAGCTTCTGCATGGCCTGTTCTGATGAGGAGTCGATAGAACTCCTCTGTATACTCCTGAACAGATCTTCCTGCTTGCTTCAAACTTTGCATTTTCTTTAGTAGATCAAGCTCATAATCAACAGGAATGAACTGCCGCTTCAATTTATCCACCACCCGATCCCATCTTGTGATTTTATCTTTCCCTCTTCTATTTCATTCCAATTGAATTTCTTGCCACCAGATCTTCGCATGACCTTTCAATCTGGCCTTCGCAAATTTGACCCTATCAGGATCGTCAACATCTTCGTACTCAAAATATTCCTCACATTCATTGATCCAGTCGATCAATTCCTCTGGGTTAAGATTTCTAGAAAATGTAGGAACCTCAATCTTAGGTCTTTTCCCAATCTTGGAAATTGCCCGAAAAAGTCTTTCTTCCTCCTGGTTCACAATTTCAACTTCTCCTTCTTGATATTCTTCTTCAGCTTCATCCTCACTTTCGTCTCTGACATTAAGATTCATTCCTCTGCGAATCTCTTCTTGCAATGCTTGCACTTGTCTCTGCAGCTCTCTAACCTCAGGTGTTACAACACCAGCTCTTCTGCCACGTTCCCTTCGTGGAGGCATTTTCATGATGCACGTTGAAACCCTAGCCATGGTCCTGGTGCAAACTACCTCACAGTCTGTGATCTGTTTACACACTCAAGAACTCCTGCTCTGATACCACCTGATGAAGGGTGCTCCCCTTAATACCACAAACACATAACAGAAATAGAGAAATAACAACAATACGCAAGAACAGAAAATTGGCTTCTTATTATCTCCACAAATGTGGAATTACAAACTTTCAGAATTACAATATGCAAAGCCACATGGGCATTCCCTTACAATATTCTATAGGATAAAGCCTCGAATCAATACCCAGATCTACTACCCAGAACTATTCTGAACTGCTTAAGACAATAATACAGCCTTCCTTATATAGGCAATTATCCACCGCCTGGGAAGGTTCCAGAATTTTAGCCAATAAGGCCGACCAAACTTAGAATTATTTTATTTTACATTTTATTACATCATAGTCAGCTCAAAATAACTTTTGAAACCCGAACAGAAATTTTGAAGAAAATTATTTTTCGCCATTTCAGGTGGCCCAACTTTCGAAGACCATAAGTCATCACCAGTTGACCCGCTTGGCTATTATAACCCCATTTCAGAAATGCCACGAAGCGCTCTACAAGCTTGACCCGTGCAAGCACCCGTCACCCAAATTTTTGACCTCATCCGGGGCCTCTAAAGCCTTCAAAACTGAGTTCAAAGTTTCTGTATCCTGCTGCCAATACCAAAAATCTTCAATATCTTCAAAACTACACCTGATCTAGCCATGAAACTTTGCTGGCAGACTTATATGACCAAAATGAACCTCCAAGAAAGAAATCAGATCATTCTGAGCACAGACAAAAATTACCAAAAATAGTAACTTTCCATAAATAGCAGCTTTGCACAAAATAACCCTTATTGAATATAAAAATAGAAATATTTTTGGGTGATGCAAGATTGCTCTTACACCTAGGATGCTCCTGCATCAAGGTGGTATTAGAGCAGGATTTCTTGAGTGTGTAAACAGATCACCGACTATGAGGTAGTTTGCACCAGGACCGTGGCTAGGGTTTCAGCACGCATCGTGAAAATGCCTCCACGAAGGGAACGTGGCGGAAGAGCTGGTGTTGTAACACCTGAGGTTAGAGAGCTGCAGAGACAAGTGCGAGTATTACAAGAAGAGACTCATAGAGGAATGAATCTTAATGTCAAAGATGAAAGCGAGGATGAAGCCGAAGAAGAATATCAAGAAGGAGAAGCTGAAATTGTGAACCAGGAGGAAGAAAGACTTTTTCAGGCAATTTCCAAGATTGGGAAAAGACCTAAGATTGAGGTTCCTACATTTTCTAGAAATCTTAACCCAGAGGAATTGATCGACTAGATCAATGAATGTGAGGAATATTTTGAGTATGAAGATGTTGAGGATCATGATAGGGTCAAATTTGCGAAGGCCAGACTGAAAGGTCATGCGAAAATCTGGTGGCAAGAAATTCAATTGGAGTGAAATAGAAGAGGGAAAGATAAAATCACAAGATGGGATCGGATGGTGGATAAATTGAAGTGACAGTTCATTCCTGTTGATTATGAGCTTGACCTACTGAAGAAAATGCAGAGTTTGAAGCAAGCAGGAAGATCTGCTCAGGAGTATACAGAGGAGTTCTACCGACTTCTCATCAGAACAGGCCATGCAGAAGCTGATAAGGAGAAAGTTGCCCGATACCTTAATGGGTTAAGGCCAAGCATTCAGGAGGAGCTGAATCTGGTTCAAATGAACAGTATTGAAGAGGCATACCAGTTTGCCCTAAAAGTAGAGGAAAAGCTAAACAAGAAGTTTGAGAGCAGACAAAATAGAAGAGGTCGTGGTGGACGATCTGGTGGACGGTCATATGGTGGCCAAAATGAAGATCCGAAAAAGAAGGATGAGGCCAGTAGCAGTCAGAATCAGTGAGGAAATAATTCTAATCATTTCCAGGATCAGAATAATAGAGATCAGAGAGGAAGAGGAAGAGGACAAGGATCTGGAAGAGGTGGCTTCCGTGGAACATGTTTTCACTGTGGAGAAGAAGGTCATACAGTATTTGAATGTCCTCAGCGCCAAGGAAGAATAGACAGGAGAAATGAAGGCCAAGCCAGAGTTGCACATGTAGATGAAGATGTCAGATCATCAAATTCTGAAGATGCTGAAAGAGGAGAAACATTGATTAACAGAAGAGTCCTGTTGAGTGGTGAGAATGAACCTAAGCAAAGGAGGAGCCTGTTTCGCACCAGGTGCAAGTGCGAAGGTAAATGTTGTGATATGATTATTGATAGTGGAAGCACTGACAATTTGGTATTAGAAAAGATGGTGACAAAGTTGAAGCTCAAGAGATAGAAACACCCACATCCATATCGGATTGCCTGGGTACAGGATGACCACAAGGTCATGGTCAATGAACAATGCCTGGTGAAGTTCAAGATTGGCGGCTACCAAGATGAGGTATTGTGTGATATCATATCTATGGATGCATGTCATATGTTGTTGGGTAGACCATGGCAGTTTGATAGATGTGCTGTACATGATGGTCGTGCGAATACCTATTCCCTGACAAAGGATGGAGTGCGACATAAGCTAAAACCATTGAAGGAGACTGAAGAAAAGGTATGTGGTAATGCAAGGATAACTTTTGTTGATGGAAGAAATTTTCTAGATGGTATGAGGCATGAGCATGTATGTTTTTCTTTAATTCCAAAAGCCGATAAAAAGGAAGTAGAAGATGTTCCTATAGAAGTTGCAGATTTATTGAATGAGTTTCAAGATATTGTATTCGATAACGTGCCTGATGGATTACCACCAGTCAGGAAGATCAGTCATTAGATGGACTTGATCCCAGGAGCGAGTTTGCCGAATAAGGTAGCACACAGAATGACACCTGCAAAAAGTGAGGAGTTGAACAAACAAGTACATGAATTGTTACAGAAAGGATTGATCCATGAGAGTTTGAGTCCCTGTGCTATACCAGCGGTATTAGCACCAAAGAAGAATGGAGAATGGAGGATGTGTACGGATTCTAGGGCAATAAACAAGATCACAATCAAGTACAGGTTTCCATTGCCACGAATGGATGATATTATGGACTGTTTGAGTGGAGCTCTGTATTTCTCAAAGATAGATCTGAAGAGTGGATATCATTAGATTCGGATCAGAGAAGGAGATGAATGGAAGACTACCTTCAAGACAAAGGAAGGACTGTATGAGTGGTTAGTCATGCCTTTTGGGCTAACCAATGCACCGAGCACTTTCATGCGGCTCATGAACGAGGTTCTGAAAGAATTTTTGGGTAAGTTTGTCATTGTTTACCTAGATGATATTTTGATCTTTAGTAAGACATTGGATGAGCATATGATGCATATTCGTATGGTATTTGAGAAGTTGAGAGAAGAAAAATTGCTGATTAATTTGAAGAAGTGCAGTTTTGTGAAGAAAGAGTTGGTGTATTTGGGGTTTGTAGTTTCAGGAGAAGGTCTAAAAATGGACCTAGAGAAGGTACAGGCTATCCTCGAATGGCCTACTCCAAGGAATGCTACTGAGGTAAGATCTTTTCATGGTCTAGCTAGCTTTTACAGAAATTTTATTAGAAACTTTAGCAGTATTTGTGGACCCTTGACTGAAACAATGAGAGGGGATAGAAAAGAATTTAAGTGGACTAATGGGGCGGAAAAGAGTTTTCAATTGTTGAAACAAAAAGTTACAGAACAACCCGTTTTAGCACTTCCAGATTTTAATAAGGTGTTTCAAGTAGATTGTGATGCTAGGGGTACTGCAATAGGAGCTGTTATGAGCCAAGAAGCTAAACCTGTTGCTTATTTCAGTGAGAAGTTAAATGATGCCAAGAGGAAATATTCTGTTTATGATCAGGAATTTTATGCTATAGTTCAGGCATTAAAGAAGTGGAGACATTATCTACTTCCTAAGGAGTTTGTTTTGTATACTGATCATCAAGCTTTGCAATATTTGAATAGTCAAGGAAAATTGAATCAAAGGCATTTGAAATGGGTTGAGTTTTTGCAGAGTTATACATTTGTTTTGAAACACAGGAGTGGAAAGTCTAATAGGGTTGCAGATGCTCTTAGCAGAAGGCAACTATTGCTGACAGAAATGCAGATTGAAGTGGTTGGGTTCAAGGAACTCAAGAATTTATATCCAGAGGATCCTGATTTTGGTGAAGCTTGAAAAGCTTGTACAAAACCTGTTACTCTAGACAGGATGAAATGGTTGGATTTCATCATCCAGGATGATATGCTATTCAGAGGGAGTCAATTGTGCATTCCACAAAGTTCTATGAAAGAGAATCTCATCAAGGAGAAGCATAGCGGAGGATTGGCTGGACATTTTGGTCGTGACAAAATCCTTTCTTTGGTTAGTGAGAATTATTATTGGCCATAGTTGCAGTAAGATGTGAAGAAGTTTGTACAGAGTTGCAGGGTATGTCAGATGGTGAAAGGAGTGAAGTAGAATACAAGGTTGTATCAGCCATTACCTATGCCAGAGAAGCCTTGGGAGGATATCAGCATGGACTTTGTTCTTGGTTAACCGAGGACTCAGCGGGGACATGATTCAATTTTTGTGGTGGTTGACAGATTTTTGAAGATGGCACATTTCATTTCCTGCAAGAAGACTAATGATGTTATTCATGTAGCCGAATTGTTTTTCAGAGAAGTAGTGAGACTTCATGGTTTGCCAAAGACCATAGTTTTAGATCGGGACACTAAGTTTGTTGGATATTTTTGGCGTACATTGTGGAAGAAGTTGAAGATAGATTTGAAGTTTAGTTCATCACATCATCCACAGACTGATGGACAGATAGAGGTGGTGAATAGGAGCTTGGGAAATTTGCTGAGATGTTTGGTTGGAGATAAGCCAACAGGATGGGATTTGATTTTATCATAGGCAGAATTTGCATACAATAATTCTGTCAATAGAAGCACTGGTAAATCACCATTTCAGATTGTATATGGAAGTAGTCCAAGAAATGCATCTGAATTGAGAAAGATAGATAAAGGAGAAATAAGTAGTGCTGAATCTGAAGATTTTGCAGAACATTTGAAGAACATCCATGAAGAGGTGAGGAAGCATATTGCCAAGATGAATGCATAGTATAAGGCTAAGGCAGATGTGAAAAGGAGGCATAAGGAATTTCAGGTTGGTGATGAAGTCATGGTTCATTTGCGGAAGGAGCGGTTTCCGGTTGGTACATATAACAAGTTGAAAATGAAGAAGTTTGGACCATGTAGGATACTAAAGAAACATGATTCAGGAAATGCATATGAGGTAGAATTACCTACTGAGCTAAATATTTCACCAGTGTTTAACATTTCAGATCTGATAGAGTATCATGAAAGAGGTGTTGAAGATGAGATCACAGCAGCACAGTGGAGTATTCCAGCAACTAGTTCAGACACTAAGGAGATCAAGGATATATTGGACAGTCTTGTTGGCAGAAGCACAAGGAACAGGACGTTAGAAGAATATCTGGTCAAGTGGAAAGGATGACCTGTTGAAGATTCATCATGGCTAACAAGGGTGGAGGTTAACCATCTTGGTTTTCCTCTGCACACCTGAGTCGTGACAGGGTCACTTCTCAAATTACCCTGGGTGTCTGATGCAGGAGCATCCTGGGTGTAAGAGCAATCTTGCATCACCCAAAAATATTTCTATTTTTGTATTCAATAAGGGCTATTTTGTGCAGAGCTGCTATTTATGGAAAGTTACTATTTTTGGTAATTTTTGTATGTGCTCAGAATGATCTTATTTCTTTCTTGGAGGTTCATTTTGGTCATATAAGTCTGCTAGTAAAGTTTCATTGCCAGATCAAGTGTATATTGGAAGATATTGGAGATTTTCGGTATTGGCAGTAGGGTACAGAAACTTTGAACTCAGTTTTGAAGGCTTTAGAGGCCCCGGATGAGGTTGAAAATTTGGGTGACGAGCGCTTGCACCGGTCAAGCCTGTAGAGCGCTTCGTGACATTTTCAAAATGGGGTTATAATAGCCGAGCGGGTCAATGGGTGATGACTTATGGTCTTCGCAAGTTGGGCCACCTGAAATGGCAGAAAATAATTTTCTTCAAAATTTCTGTTCGGGTTTCAAAGGTTATCTTGAGCTGACTATGATGTAATAAAATGTAAAATAAAATAATTCTAAGTTGGTCGGCCTTATTGGCTAAAAATTTTGGAACCTTCCCAGGCGGTGGAAAATTGCCTATATAAGGAAGGCTGTATTATTGTCTTAGGCAGTTCAGAATAATTCTGGGTAGTAGATCTGGGTATTGATTCGAGGCTTTGTCCTAAAGAATATTGTAAGGGAATGCCCATGTGGCTTTGCATATTGTAATTCTGAAAGTTTGTAATTCCACATTTGTGGAGATAATAAGAAGCCAATTTTCTGTTCTTGCATATTATTGTTGTTGTTTCTCTATTTCTGTTATGTGTTTGTGGCATTAAGGGGAGCACCCTTCATCAAACATTTCATTAGTATGCAAAATAAAATGAATTTTAGCATAATAGTTCATGGTACATTGAAAACTTGACATGGTATTTGCAACAACAAGTATTACAAATCTTAATAGGTACACAATAAAATGAATTCACAGATTCAAAAGCCCTTTGTGAGATTTATATAGTTGAACATGTTTCATAAATTATTTTGAATAAAATTGTTTGGACTACTTCCCTGAAATGTTAAGGATGTTGTGTGCGGTCTCAATCGCCAATTCTTAACTTTAAGAGATACTTTACATTGGGTGATACTCTAGATTGAGAATGCAATTTTTTTTGAATTTCTTCCTTCAAATTATCGATTAGATTTTTATCAACATGAGGAAGCCTCCCAAAAAAATCCCATGTATCATTTTTAAGATTATCATCATGTCTTTCTCTTTTTGCAAGTTCTTTATCTAAAGTTTTATGATTTATGTTCAAATTGACACAAGTTTTCTCATCAAGTGAGCCTTTCTCAAATGCTGGCTTACTAAGGAGGTTGTAATCACTCTCTGAGAATCTCACTTATATTTTTCATTGCTAGTCTTTCAAATTAATTGAGAGCACTAAAAATATTTTTGACAATGATAGAACTTTTCTTCATCTTCTTCTTCATACAAATCTTCAATTTGGCTAGCAAAGGTCACATCTTTTGTATCTTTATCAATTGTATAGAAAATTGGCATTGCTTATGCTGGCTCCCAAATCAACCGATTGGAAATCCTATGATATTTCGTACTCAATTATAGGATTTATGACTGACTTGGTCAATGAATGGGAGTGATTGATTATGATCCTCTTCCCCTTCACTTTAGGCTCTAGAGAACCAAGGCAGGTGAGACTATACCTTAACCAAACTTGCTCGCTTAAGGATTTTTATAGTAGATAATAGTTGTGTGTTAAACTTTAAAAATACGTCTTCAAGATGGTAAATTACTTCTTGGAATAAAATCTGACTTCTCTGAAAACTAAATTCTATATGTATTTGAATAATTGAATAATTTGATTTCTTTGAATAAATTTGATTTCTTTAGATGTATTGAAAGGATGTTAATGATTTATAACTCAGACTGGTTTGAGAATGCTAACTTAATTCAATATCTAAATAATATGAGATCAGCTCCTTACTTCCTTCAGAATGATGCAATAATCTTTTAAATTGATCTTACGTATAACTTCATGAATTTAATATTTTACACAACTTTACATGGAGGCCTTTCATTGGGTTCATAACATTGGATAGGGAAGAGGATCACTTGGATTATTGTAGGCATGAGTAGTACTTGATAAGGAACACTAAAAAAATATAGTTCATTGTTGATATACACCTATCAAATAGGGTTTTTAGATAGTTTTCCAAGAGGAAGGATCTACCCATAGGTTATGCACAATTTTCTAGGCTAGGTCATATCAACAATGAATTGCTACCTCAAAGATCAAGGCTTTAGATTTGGGTGTAAGGGCTATATCAACATAGGAGATTTAATGAGTAGTACATGTGAAGAGATACTTTTTGAATATGAGGATGGGGGCTTTGGAGGGATAGATTTCCTTATTGGAGAGGGAGAGGGATTCCTTGAGAGGAAAGGTACATGTATCAAAGGGGAAATCCATGACAACTAAGTAGGATACTTAGGATATTATTGTTAGGATAAAACAATTTTCTTTTAGTTATGTTATCAGATAGGATATCAAGGTAGGATGTGAGAGCCAATATTGGAGAAGGTATTATGAGAATTTTATCCCACCAGAGAAGAGAGAACCTAGCTATAATTCCTCTCGTAGGTCATACATGTCATAGGGTTCACAAGACAATGTGTAATTTATGAGGTCACCACCTAGGCCATCATAGTCGGGTGTGGGTACATCGACAGTAATGGGGCAATAATTTGTCTTTATTCTATACTGATTTTATGCTCTATTCTAGACATTTCCAAAATAGTTGTATCTTTTTAGTACTTGAATGTATGTACATGCTATAAGTGCAGCCAAATCCACAAAACCTATGGGTAGATAGTAGTTGACATACCTTGATAAATATTATATATATGTTGTAGTATTTCATATAATTATTTGAATGTATGTCCTAATATTTGGATTAAGTTGAATGGTTGAATACTTGAATATATATGCATGTGCTACTAACTTGCCATGGAAAGAGGAGCGACTGGAGAGTGGATCAAAAAACATTGATGAAGAAGCGAAGAAAACTTAGTTACAATGAGGAGAACCATTATGATACTGTGGGACATTCCTGATGAATTGAAGGAATGATCATTTCAGGAAATATAGGAACACAGCTATGCTATATTTCCTCTATGGTCAATATTCTTTTGAAGCGATTATTCAATCTTTATGATATTCTATCATGGATTGTTGTATTCTCCTTTCTTTATGGCATGAATAAGTCAAACCTTATCTTTTATGTTCAAATAAGTATCAATACTCTATATAAAGGGATATGATTGCTAAAGATCAAGTTAGTCAGATGGTTGTATTTTTATTATAGTTTGAAGAAACATTACTCTTTCTAGATCCATGTGTTGTTTTATGAAAATGTAATTAGTTTTCTAAAAATAAAATGGAGTGATTTTGTATTATATTATGTGTTGAAGCTGACCAAGGGGGCCCACTTGGGAGGTGGATTGGAGTAGAGTAGATTAAGTAGTTTAAGCATTTACAATATTTCAAGTATAATTCACTATTCATTCCTATAGCACTATACACTATGTATATTCCTATAGTACCTACAGAGATAATCATAGTGAATGCTTTGGGTTGATAGAATAGGTTAAGGTTGAACATATAGTTTTCAACATCATTTCCATTAAGTAGTTGTGTGTGTTTACTTTCCTGCAGTAGTAGTGTAAGTTTATTTCATATATTTTTCTTCCTAAAACTTCAGCAAAATGACTCCATGAGAGACTTAGTGCACAAACCATGTTGTCCCATTTCAAGTATACATCCCTAGGTTGAAAATTTAAATGCACTTCATAATAGGGAAAATGATACTTAGTTTGAATATACCATTCCTAGGAGAAGATTTGACATGATTATTATTACCTATTATGGGGTTGTTCATTTTTGGTGTCATTTTTGGAGATGGTGTCAAGCTAAGAACCTTATTGAGTCATTTTAGATAGTTTCATGTTTTCTAGATAATAGTTGTAGCCTCAAAATTTCTTCATAAGTTTGTCAAATTACCTACATGCATCAAGAGGAAGAAGATGAGATGTCTATGGTAGATTCCTTCCAAGAGAACCCATTAATCTAAATGAAGAATCTAAAGAAGTTGAATTACCTTTTGTTGATGCCAGTCTTGAATTTCCTTCAATGTCCTTATCTGTAGAAGACCCTTTTGATCCATCTAATTTTCTACCCTTTTCTCAAATTTTGGCTAGTTTTCTTGATAGTTCCACCACAAGCATACCTATTGATAATAATTCTTTGGCCATTGTCACTTCCCAGCCACAAATTTACTCCCAATTACCTGCAGTAATGGCACAACCTACATTTCCATTCCCTCTTCCTAGCCTTATAAATAATGCTAATCTCAAGAACATACCCACTGCTGCACTTCCAAAGTTCTATGGTCTAATCATTGAAGACCCTAACACCTTTCTATTTGATTTTTACATTCTTTGTCAATTTTTTTACTACAACATTGATAATGACAAACTCAAGTTGTTTCTAGCAATGTTAAAGGAGTCAATTTTAAGATGGTTATGGGAGTAGGGGCTAATGCAACAACTGATTGGAATGGGATGCAAAATTTGTTTTCATAGAAGTATAAAGAGTATTGTAAAGGAGGTGACTTGAAAGGGGATGACATCTTTTTAATGTCACAAAAAGAAGATGAAACTATAGAAGATTACATTTCACGCTTCATGTATAGTCTACAAAAGATCCCTCATCATACTCTATAGGAAGAATCACAAAAACTCATTTTCTTGAAGGTAGTAAACGACAACTGTCTTGAAGTACTAGATCTTATGGCTAGAGAAGATATTTCTCAATCTTCCTGGGATGATGTTAAGAAAATATGTCTTAATTATTCAAGATCAACAATGAAGAAAGGTAGAGGATTCTGACCCACGCTTACTAAAGGGAATGGATATGGTATCTCTAAGATGGAAATTTCCAACTTGCTATCAGATTTCAAGAAAGATATTATCAATGATGTTGCTACACACTTGGACACAATGTAGACCAAAAAGAAGCATGAAGATGTCAAGTCAAAGCTAGCTAAATACTGCCCTCACATTTTATAGAAAAAGAAGGATTTTTAGTGCAAGCTAATGGAAAATTTGGAGACCCAAAACATTCCTATTGAGTTTAGGATAATATAAGGAGAGGAGGAGAAAGTATTCTTTGTTTCTCAACATTGGTCATGGCCCCAAGACAAGGTATGCCTCACGATCCTTTACAATATTTCAATCCTTATAATAACCAATGGAAAAACTAGAATCTTCAATACCCTTTGCAGTATTCCCAACCTACTTGGAATAATGCTTGGCCTAATAATCAACAGAACCAATGGTATAATTCACAACAAACCTAATGGCCACAACCTCAAAACCAATGACAACCACCATAAGGGAATTGGAACCCATATAACCAGTGGAAAGGACCCCAACAATGGCCTAATCAAAATCTTAGTTACTAATCATTAACACCTCCATTGTCTCAACTGACACTTATGCCACCTGTTATAGCCACAAGTCCTCCGCCAAGGCCAACACAATCACCTGCTCAACCATAGCCCAATCCTAACAACAAGAAACAATAACAAACAGTATATTCTACTGATTCTCAATAGTACCTTCCTATGCATTATAAATAGCTAATATACACTTAAGATCTAGCACTACTTTTCCTACACCAAACCCTCCTATTATTATAGAAGTTCCAAACCTTCTTGTAGCATCAACACCACTTCTAGAGCCTACTTTTCCAAATACTTGTTAGAAATAGGAAATACTGAGAGGGGGGGTGAATCAGTATTTCACAAACTTTTTCTTTTGCCCACTTATGGATATAATAGATTACTTTAGTGCATACAAAGATTATCAAGCTAATTAACAAACATAGCAGTAAATAGAAAGAACTCATAACACATGATATGTTCTCGAGGAAACCCTGGCCAAAGGAAAACCCTGGTGGGGATGGTACCCACAAAGATCACTAATCAAAAGTATCCTATTAGGGATATTGGACCCTGTTAAGAGTCAATTTACAATATATAGTAGATCTATCCTGGTTAAAGGACTTTAGGCCTTGTTAGAAGCCTTAACCTTGTTAGGAGTTAGATTACAAAACCTGATCACCAGCTGAGCTCACTGCCTAAATAGGTAATACAAAATGTTTCTAACTATAGTATGGTAGTTCTTACAACTTTGCATCAATAGCCTTTGCTGCTATCACAATATACAACTATCACAAGTTATCCTTTTCTTTCTTTTTACACATCACACACTTTTTCATTACATTTCAAGTATGCCTAATATATGAGTTATTAGAGCTAATAACTTTATATGGTCAGCTTCCAAAATCTTTATCCAAGAGTAAACATCTAGGATGTCATCCCTTCATAATGTTAAGTCAGTATTTTGACAAGAAAAATAATCCCTTAACTCTTTCGCTAATACTGTCTCCAAAACTGTTCTGTCTGCAAAAAATGCCTTCGGTAAAATTTGAATAACTTCATCTGTACTGATCCAAACTTTATGTGCACTAAGATGAGGTATCCTCATACTCTGTAGAAGCTTCCATTAACTGCACAAACAAAAATATTTCTCCAATGGATGTCGCCAACTAAATCTTCATCGGGTGCTCTGTCAGGATCACTATATCCATACTTAGACAATTTCTTCCTTCAACTTGCCATACTTGCATTCTAGATTCTACGCTCTCAATAGAGATCATATGTTTCCATAATGACAACATCTATGCATCCACATTAGCCAAATTGCCAACAATCTCCCCCTTTTTCATTGGTGGCAACATATGGGAAAATTGGCTAAGTGTGCAAACAAAACTTCAAAGTATTTACACAAAATTGTCGCCAAATGTTATACAACACATATAAAATATTGTACTCCATAGAATAGCTCCCCCTATGAGTATCCTTCCTCAACATATTTTCAATTTTCTGCTATCTCTCCCCCTTTGACAACAATGACAAAGATAGGGTGTACAAAAATTTCAAAAAAAAACTTGATACCTTGTTATCAGCTATTGCAAAGCCGGTAGGCTTGCAACACAATCACCAAACTCTTACTTCCATGATTCAAAATATTTCTCCCATATCTTCTTGATGGATTCAGCAACATTTAGTAGAGTACTCAATCCGTATGCTGCTGTCTAACAAGCTTGCAGGGAATTAAAGCTAAACTTCTGAAAAGATGTCTTTGTTGAAAGACACTGCTCAATTTGGTCTTCAACAATTGAGGTCTTGATTGAGATATGCTCTCTCAAGATGTTAATCCTGATCATATTTCTATTCTTCTCCTCTTCTAACATTCTAATTTCATCATTTAACTTCCTTATGTTCTTCTCTACAGAACTTATCTTTACATTTGGTCTTGTCAAAGTGTTTGTTTCAGCTGTAATTGCATCTATCTTCTCTCTGATCTTCTTATCTTCTTCAGCTGTTAGGATTTCTAATTTTGTGCATTGTATATACAAACTATTTCCAGTCTCAAAATGTTTCCTCAAATTCTTTATGCATACATCCAAATTACCAATATCATTTTGAATATTTACACTTAAATTTTGTTGCATTTTTGCTTCAAAGGCTTCCTGAACTTTTATTCTAGCAATATCCTTTAAGTTAGAAAATTCAAAGTCAAAAGAGTTTATTACTATTTTAGCTTTCTCAAGTGGATCCGATTCAAATACCTTAGTGTTGATCACACTCTCAAGTTTCTCTAACAAAACTCTAACTTTGCCTTCAAGGTCCTTCACCTTCTTATTCTTTCCAATAATTTTATTAAGAGATGTGATGAACTCAAGCTGATCATCATCTTCAACCTCTTTTCCAAGGTCTTCAAAAATTTAACCAATTTGTCTCTTCTTACTGTCAGGTGCACTAGGGGTAGTGACCTCTGTCAAAATTTGTTTACCTTTAACTGTTTGCTCTACTGGAACTGATTCTGATACAGTTGGTGCTTCCACTGCCTCTATATCCCTTTCTGATTCTGTAATCTTCTCTTACTCTTCTAAAGCCAAATTGTCAAAAATGTTTCCTAGATCATGAAATACTACATCATCTAACTCTAGTGTCACTTTGGTTCCTTCAATGTCCATTGATTCTTTGCCAATATTGATATGTGAAGAAGATGGGACTTCTTCAATGCCAACTTCCTTTGCATGCGGTTCCTCTGATTGCTTCTGCTGAGGATCTGATTCAACATGCTTTCCTGCAACTATATCTACAAGAACTTTCATTACTGCTTACTTAGTCTCTTTCTGTACTTCCTCCTTTTTGCCTCCCATTATAAGGATTGTTCTTCTCTTAGTTCTCAATAAAGTTCCAATAGGCTTCAAGAATCTTTTCAAATGATCTTCATCCTCAACTTTACAGAACTATCTGATTACATGTTCTCTCATCTTTATGTCCTCTTCTTGTGCTCTTTGTTTTCTATTCACAAGTCTGTTATACAAATCTTTTGGGATCTTACCATGAATAGTGCTAAGTTTCTTATCTGTCAAAATCATATGTGTAATCATTGCATTTTTAAAATTCAATCTGTCAAATGATCCAGATAGATCATAGAATTTATTTATCTTGGTGAAGTCTCCATGCTTCAATATATCTTCATTAACTCTTTCAATTCTTGGTTTCCAAGTTTTCTTCTTGATTGAAACTTCATCATCATCTTTAATTTTTGCTACTTTTCTAGGTATAGGTGGTACAATCACTTTCTGTCTCTTGCCCAGTCCTGTTGCACTCACTTTTACTCTTTTGCTAGGAATAGGAGAAAAAGATTTATCTCCTTCATCTTTTTTAGGTACTTCAACTTTTACCTTTACTACAATAGGATCAATAGGGTCTGCACTAGATGCCACAGGTGGAATTACAAGATTTTCACTTTGCTTCAAGGCTTCTGTAATACCCCTCTAACCCTAATATAAGTTTTGTGTTTTTGAAAGAATTAAGATCCTTCGATGTTTTCTTATAGCTTAAGTTGTACATGATACTTGTTTGATCTATTCCTATAGTTGTTTATAATAATTTCATAAGCTAGTACTCAATGATTCTAATATCAGACATACTATCTAAAGGTATCACTTTTGTATGTATTTATCTCCATGTATGTATTGAGTACCTACAAGACCTTTATGAACATAGTTAGGATGTTATATGATATGTACTTGATAGATATATATAAGTGGTTATTTATATTTTCTTCTATTAAGGTTACTTTGGATGAATCTTGTATCTCACTTGATGATTTGATTATGTTGATTTATTATTAGTATTGATAAGAGACTAACACAATGCTTGAGATTCTAACCTTTGTTATGATGATGCTACATGCTTTGAGTGTATATATATATATGATGTGTTTTCATGATTCAGGATGAAGTCGTAGTTACTCACATAGCTGAGGTCCACACGATGTATCGATCCTGGTCATCTGTCTGCAATGTTTTTTTTTATATGTATATCCGTGCATATGTATTTCTTCTTTGTGATGCAGGCTTCCAAGTACCGGGCATCGACTTCACCTGGCTTCACAGGTCTGAGCATGCCCTCAAATCCTTGATGGTTGTTGTTATGGAGATAGTACTAAGGCCCCTACATGAGTCTTCCTTTGTCATTATTCCAATTTGGGAATATTAGGGTTCCTTCTTTGTCAGTCAACCTTTGGGTCAAAAACCCAGATCCAACGCACCCGGTTGGGCATGGTTGTAGTTAGTGCCTTGTGGCCACTTGAATTCATTTGGTTGTATGATTTGTTTACTCATTTTATTTATTTCTCCTTCTTGGTATGATTCTTAGTTAATCTTTCTATGTTGTGTTTCAGGAGTTTGGCTTGACTTTCCTTGTTGACTTTGGTTGACCTTGTTTGATCTTATAGTTTTCTCAATATGTTTCATAGTTGATTTTTATGGCCTCTTTCGATGATTAGATTTATTTTGAGGCATGTGATTTTATTCTACCTCAGTGTTATATCCTATAGTAATTATAAATAGGTAATAATATTGTGATCTATTACTTCATAATCTTATAGATTATAGTGTTTGGTATTTGGCATGTATCTATATAAATATAAATATATATATATATATATATATATATATATATATATATATATATATGGAAATATATATATGGGTGCACACATATATGTATTTATATATATATAATTTATATGTGATTATATGTTAATTATTGTAGATATTGTTGATGGTGTATATTTCGGGATTAATGTAAAGTATAATATTATTAATAATTAAATATTAAATAATGCGAGGTATATTATTCTCAATTGTTAATTATTAATAATGAGGATAGGTTATATATATAGATATTGATGTAATTAATGATGGCATATGCATATATGTTAGGATAATATTACATGTGTGTATGAATGAATACAAATAATCTTTTATTGTATATTTGAGTAATATAGTTGTATGATATTAAGTTATTTTATAATACCCTTTAGTTAAGAGTTAGTTGGGAATTGGTTACTTTTCCTCTCAACCTTTGGAAATCTATTTATATGCACTACTTTCTCATTTGAAGAGAAGGGATTTTGGGGCTGAAGCATTGAGGAGAGGATGGCCTTACTTTTCATGGAGATTTTGGAGAGAAAACTTGGAGATGTGAAGGAGAGTTTGTAAGCATATGTCTTTAAGAATTTTTGGTTATCTTTGCTTTTGGGAGAGAGACATTTTTGTGAGAATTTCAGTAGTTGAGAGAGGGATTCTTTGCTGTGGAATTATTTCTTTCTTTCATGGAGATTTCTGAAAGTGGATAGGGTTTGAAGGATGCATCTCAAGTTTGGATTTGTCTTCTCTTTTGTTTCCTTCCTTCTTCGATTCAACCTTCGTAGGACATGAGGTATGGATTGAATATTTTAGTTACTTGATGTATCTGATAGATTATAGATCTATTTATATATTATCATTATTTATTATATCTTTACTTTTCATTTGTATGGTTATTTTAAAGTTTTGAGTTTTTGTTTGTAAGAATTGGCATGTGTTTTCCTAGGGTTTTTAGCAACCCATTTTTGGAGATCTGTTATTATAACAATTTAAATTGCATCTATGGTTTTACTAAATTGATTTTTTGGAAGTAAAATTTATAGATCTCAAATGGGTATCTCTCTGATTTTATTTTTAGGGTCGAATTAATGTCTTATTTTTGACATTTTGGCAGACTATGCCTGTCCATTCTTGATTCCGAATTTTCTGTCAAATGTATTCATATGCTACAGGCTGATATGATTATATAAAAGTCTAAATTTGATATCAGAGATTATCTTAAGTCTTATCTTTCATTTTCAATTGGTTTGGTGAATTTTAATTATGTTTTGTGAAAATTACAACCGTTTTAGTGAAGGCAGGTCTGAACCCTAACCAGAATTTTCTGTTTTAAACCAGAAGTCATAACTTTCTTTCCCACCGTTGGATCTTCCTAAAAATAAAATTGAGAGTCCATAATTATGTTATATAAATCTCCACTGAATTGATTTAATTTATTTTATGTTTTGTGGAAGATATGGATGACTGTTCTATGATGACTATTCTTTGCATTTAATCCTTGCTTGAAATAATTCAATTTAAGAACATCATTAAGTTTTAAGGTTTCGTATGGTTACCAGAGGCTATTAGAATTTTTTTTTGGTTAATTGGATCTATGTATACTCTGAATATGTTTATAATATCACTTGGATGTCTTCTTATATGTTTGGAACATACTGAATGCCATATTGGGTTTAGGGTTGTCAAGTGGACTAGGGACAACATATGTTTTCCTAAACTCAATCAAATGTTGTTATGGAATTGATATGAATTCTTGATGATGAATATATTATGTTCTTATGATTTTTATATGTATGTTAGGGAACCTAAGTACACTAGGTGAGTGGCTCATAGTGAGGGGTCGGGGCCCTAAGTGGCTAGTACCAGGATAACCTACTATGAGTTATTTAATCAAGTGATAACCTAAATAAATGAATTGGGAATGGGAGATTATTGGAATGGAAAATTACACATTAATCAAGATTAATTGTGCCTCGCCCATGCCTTTAGTGCTAGTAAAGACTAAGGATGGGAGTGGGAGAAGGTACCTATGCGTAGGTACAACTGAATGACCTTGTCTGTACGAGAGGCATTCGGTTCCGCATGTGCCTACTTGGGGGCCGGGGCCAAGAGTGGCTAGTACTAGGACAACCCAAGGGGTGAGGGCTATGCGATGACACTCACCTAGCTTGTAGCTTAGAGTCTCTATCAAATTTGATCATGCCTCTAGTATTCCTTGTGGTCTTCTTGTCTTTTCCTTTTTGTTGTGACTTTGGGGAACTTTTATCACCACCTTAGGAATTTTCTAGTTGTTACCTCTTGTATGGGCCTTTGGTTCTATCTCCTAGCTCAGGGGAGTGGGCCTATTGCTTCCACATGTTTGGGTGGTTAATATTTATATCGAGGTATTGTTCGTGATTCTCTGGATGATCCTAGCACATATTCCTTTCCAGATCTGCTGTTGAAGATTTCTTATTGGATATTTTAATATGTTGAGATGTACTTATGTATTTGAATTCATGTAATTTTTAATCTCCTAAAAGGAGTCTTGTAGTATTGATGTAATCTCAATTCAAAGCAATGCATACGGGAATGGGTAGTTCTAGGTAAAAGAAAAGAAAAATAATGTGGAATATTAGACATGTTACTAGCATTAAAAGAAAGTGTTTATGTTATTTCTCCTATCCTCTTATGTTGTCCATATGTAAAGGAAATAATCTTAAATATAGTTATATATAATGGTGTATCACAAAAATAATGTATTCTCTCTTAATGAAAGGATCCAAGGAAATTATTGAGAAATGATAGGTTAGTGATTGGAATTATTAACAATGAATGGTTATGAAACAATGCAATAAAATAGTAACTTGATTATAATGTTAATACTTGGTTCATGTTAATGAAATACCTAGGATAATGCCTACCTTAATGAATATTAATCTCTTACCTAAATTATTAGAGAAAAGTGATATAAAAGATAGTAGATGTAGATGAAATCAATATGAATTTATGGAATGAGTTGATAAAAGGAATAATGATGTTGGATGATTAACCTATGTTTAATAAAAGAAATAAGTTAGGGACATTTAACTTGGTGCATTAAAATGAATGTAGATCTTTTAAGCTCATGATTCTGTGAATATCTTATGCATGTAAATGGTTTATATGATGTTGCTTAGGTAGCGACGTTAGGGAACCCGGGAGGACTTAAGTTGTATAAATCTTACATTCAAGTAGTAGAAAATTATTTCTTCTTTTAGAAATATGAAGTGTAATGATGAATATTATTCTAGTTAAAATAAATAAATAAATTTAAAAAAAAATTCACTACTTTCATTTTATAGAGGTTTTATGTCTTGTCCTCTTGGGTTGCCTAGCGGGGTGTTACAGCTTCTGTAGTCTTCTTAGCTATGTCAAACTCATGACTTGACATACTTGATTCTTTCAGTATTTTCTTCATAGTAGATTCAACTCTCCTACTAGATTCCTTCTTTTCTCTCAAACTTATTGCAGAGTTGAAATTCTCTTCATAGGTTCCAAACCTATTTGCATGACCATCCAACTCACACTTTAACAGTCTATTCACATATCCTACTATTTCTACTTCAGATACTTCATAGCCAAAAGGGTCTATGAATTCCATTCTAGGCTCAACTACTTCAATGTAGGTGAAATTAGTGTCTACCATAAAACAAATGTCATCTTTATGCTTTTCAACTAAGGATTGAGGAATCCTTGATTTGTTCTTAACAATATTCTGAAAAGTCTTCAATACAAGCTTCACACTGTCATTGACTTTACCAATTAGGTGCTTCATGTAGACTAAATTTATTCTTTCCATTGTGTTCACATTGTCACTCCAATCAACTGTGTAAGGAAATCTTCTCAAAATATGGAAAAACATATAGATTATCAGAGATGAAAACCTAAACTGTGTGTACTTAGCCTTCTTAATCTTTTCTAAGTTCTCAAATAACTAAATTTTCAAAATTTCACATAGGTTTACTTGTTTCTTCTCAATACACATAAGATAAGCTACATGAACCTTTCCTACAGCCATGTCATCTTCCCTTGAACTACCACATAATTTAGTTGTTAGGATCTTGCAAAGGTACCTAACATCATCTTGCTTAATCTTACTTATCGCAATTCCTCTACCATTATAACTAGATCCAGTGTTGTCTAAAACAATCTTTCTCATGTTCTTTTCATTCAATGGAATCTCTCCAACTTTTGATAATCCAGTAACATCATGAATTAGGTCAGCAGTTATATCAATAACTCTATCCTCCATCCAGAATTTCCCATTGTGGATTCTACTTAAAATGATCTTGGTACATTCCTCATCATTAAATTCATACTTCATGGAATAATTGATAATTTCATTGTTCTCTAGGTGCCCATAAGCTGGTTTAACTGACATGTCTTGATTATATAATTTCCTGTAATCATCACTAAAATTTGCATCTCCCAAAGTTTCAAACTTGCAACATAAATATCCTTTAACATTCTCAATGTGTAATACTCCATCTGGTACAGATGATAGTGCTAGTCTGTCATCAATTTCAGCTAGTTCTATTGGTTCTTTCTTAATCTTAGGTCTATTCTTATCCTTAACATTATGAACCATAGAAATATCCATCTTATCAACTGATTAAAGATTAAAAAAATACCTCAACTTTGCAAATCTAGGGTTTTGGTATGATCGTCGCTGCAAACTGTTTCCAAACTTCTTCAAATCATCCTCAACTAGGTTTTTCTTCTTTCAAATCTATTTTCAATCACTTTTTAATTGTGATAAATTTGATTTTGACCTTATAACACTTCACATTAACTCGATCTAACATCGCATTCATTCATTTTGCTGCTAAAACCTCAAAAAGTTGATTCTGCAAACCTGCAACCATAAAAAAATTTGCGACCTGGCAAAACATGATATTTTCTTTTGTGCACTTAACCATAGCATTAGTACAACATAAAAAACCTATATCTAACTATGCAAAACTTAACTCATTCAAATTCCTAATCTACACTAATCCTAAGTCCTAAACTACAGAAACTTGCATAATATAAGTACTTAAAGAAGGGTCAGGTAAAGATTCATCCTTACCATTAGTTAAATTACATTCCTAACTACTTTTAGTTCTGAATATACCTCCTTGATCTGTGCCTTTATCAAATTTTACTTCATCTTTATTGCTACAGCAACCTTTCTCTTTGTTTCCTGCATTTTCATTCCTTCTTGCATTGTTCCTAGGGTTAGAGTTATGATGATAACCTCCATTGTTCATTCTGCAAACTCTTGCTGAGTGTCCAAACTTGTTTCATATCTGACAAATGATTCCATTGTTTCCAAATCTCTGTCCTTGCTGGTTAATCTGTGACCTGCAATTTCTAGCAATATGTCCTACTTTGTTGCATCTAAAACATACTACCACTTTTCTTTGATTCATTTCTTCAATAGATTTCTTATTTGCATTGTTAGTATTCCCAATCATTCTATTATAATTATTCAAAATTACTTTAGGTCTTCTACATTCGTTAGCTCTATGTCCAAAACTATGACAATTATAACAATGTCCATTAAGAGGTTTAAATTGCTTACCTGTGCAATCTCTCTTCATGTGCCCAATAGTATTACAAGCAAAACATCTACCTTTGAATTCTCTTTGCATACCTTTAGATGATTCTTCCTATTTTGATTCTTCTTGCTTTGATTCTTCTTTCTCTCTAGGTGGTTCTTCTTTAGGTGGATCTTCCAATGTGTTCTCATCTAGCTTCATTTCCTCCACACTTTCAGATGTCTTCAGATCTGGCTTCTTACTTTCATGGTTTGTTCTAAACATACTAAATCCAAATCCAGTCCTATCAAAGAATGGTTCTTCAAAAGAAATTTGTTTTTCAGTCTTATTACTATTTGAATATAGCCTTTCAAGTTGTTGTTTAGATTGAGTTAATTCACCTTTCACAATTTTATTATACTTCTCAAGTTCCACATACTGCAGTTTTACTTTTTCAGATTCAGATGTTTCCTTTTCAAGTCTTGATCTCAGATCTTCATTCTCAATTTTCAATTTTTCATTATCAGATCTCAAATTTCCATCTTTCATACTAAGCTTCAAATTTACTATCTTCAACTCATGCTTAAGGATCTCATTTTATTTTTCTAATTCATCACAATCTTCAATAAGCATATCAAATTTCTTTTCAGATTTTAGATCTTCAATCTTACCTTTTAATTTGTCAATAGCATTCTTTGCATCTTCATATTTTCTTCTTAAGGAGTTTCTTTCATCAGTAAGCATATCAATCTATTCAAGAGCTTCTTCAAGATTCTTCTGAAGTTGATCCATATCCATAGAGATCTTACTCAAGTTGCTAAGCTTTCCTTGAATGTTCCTTCTCTGAGTAACTGTGCTCTGATACCAATTGTTAGAAATAGGAAATACTGAGAGGGGGGGGTGAATCAGTATTTCACAAACTTTTTCTTTTGCCCACTTATGGATATAACAGATTACTTTAGTGCATACAAAGATTATCAAGCTAATTAACAAACATAGCAGTAAATAGAAAGAACTCATAACACATGACATGTTCTCGAGGAAACCCTGGCCAAGGGAAAACCCCAGTGGGGATGGTACCCACAAAGATCACTAATCAAAAGTATCTTGTTAGGGATATTGGACCTTGTTAAGAGTCAATTTACAATATATAGTAGATCTATCCTGGTTAAAGGACTTTAGGCCTTGTTAGAAGCCTTAACCCTATTAGGAGTTAGATTACAAAACCTGATCACCAGCTGAGCTTACTGCCCAAACAAGTAATACAAAATGTTTCTGACTATAGTATGGTATTGCTTACAACTTTGCATCAATAGCCTTTGCTGCTATCACAATATATGACTATCGCAAGTTATCCTTTTCTTTCTTTTTACACATCACACACACTTTTTCATTACATTTCAAGTATGCCTAATATATGAGTTATTAGAGCTAATAACTTTATATGGTCAGCTTCCAAAATCTTTATCCAAGAGTAAACATCTAGGATGTCATCCCTTCATAATGTTAAGTCATTATTTTGACAAGCAAAAATAATCCCTTAACTCTTTCGCTAATACTGTCTCCAAAACTGTTCTGTCTGCAAAAAATGTCTTTGGTAAACTTCGAATAACTTCATCTGTACTACTCCAAAATTTATGCACACTGAGATGAGGTATCCTCATACTCTATAGAAGCTTCAGTTAATTGTGCAAACAAAAATACTGCTCCACTGGACGTCACCAACTAAATCTTCATCGGGTGCTCTGTCAGGATCACTGTATCCATACTTAGACAATTTCTTCCTTCAACTTGCCATACTTGCATTCTAGATTCTACACTCTCAATAGAGATCATATGTTTCCATAATGACAACATCTATGCATCCACATTAGCCAAATTGCCAACAATACTATCCCACCAACTACTACACCAAGTCAAGTTGATGTTCATACCATAATTAATCTTCCTTTTCCTCAAAGGCTTAGAGCTGATAAATGTGTACCCCAGGATGAAACACCATTTGATATTCTTGATCAGTTGAAAAATATGCATATTCAAATTCCACTCCTTCAAGCTATGAAATATGTTCCTATCTATGGAAAAGCCATTAAAGAAGCCTACCTCAAGAATCCTAAATGTAAGAAAAAGGACCCCAAAATAGCGCATGTTATTGGTCAACTTGCATATATTATGTTGGGAAAAATAGTCATTCCAAAGTATTCTATCCATGGTAGTCTAGTTGTTCATATTATAATTACTGGTTAGTCTATGAAAAATGCTTTAATAGACTTGGGTGCTGCTATTAATGTTATGACTAAGGATACCATGCATAGATTGAGTATAGAGGGAATGAGGACCACTCCAAGAGTCTTACAACTTGTAGATAGATTCACTATCACCCTAGATGGCATAATAGAAGATGTAGTAGTTTACATTGGATTCTTGGGAATATCCTACTAATTTTATGATATTATCACCCAAGGTAACTCTTTTTGGTTACCTAATCATCCTTGGATGACCTTGGCTATCCACAAATGATGCTAATATTAGTTGTTGTTTAGGTAACATGATAATTTCAGATGGCCAAGCAATTAAGAAGTTAGCATTATATCCACTAGCCCAACCTCAGCCAGATTTAAGTACTCCTATTTGGTCAAATTTGGGAGATGAGGTAGAAGAGATAAAAAAAATTTCCCAAATGATGATGTTACACAGGAAATATTTCTTAAAAATTCAAGAAGATGATGATGTGATTCAAATAATCCTTACTAATGACTATGTCACAGTAAAAAATATTTTAGAAAGCTCTGTTATGCAATTGTCTACCTATGAGGACTATGTTCTACTTGTGGAACCTAATATTATCCATTAATTACTCCCATGTGAGATATCCACAACTCATACCTAAAGTAATAATGCTAGAATGATAACAAATGTAGAGCTCTCACTTGGTCATAACCTACATGTCAACAATAAACTGCCACCATAACAATTAACATTGTTAACTCAACTCCTATATAAACATGAAAAATATTTTGGCCCAAAACTCTATACATACTAAATTTACATCAATGAAGGTAGTTTACCACTCCACCAACCTCAAAGAAGAATTAACCCAGCCTTGAGAGAAATTGTAAAGACTGAGTTGTAGAAATTATTGTGTTGGTGCTAAAAAATGATGGACCATTTTTGGCCAACTGATAGGCACACACTAGTGCCTCTGCAATTCTGGCTTGATTGAGCCAAGGTTCGTAGGCCTGGATTCACAAGTTCCCTATGTTGCACAAACGCATACATAAACAAACGTTCCTTCCAAAGGGGTAAACAATCCTTGGAGGAAAATAATACTATCTCCTAAATAGTTGTATCAAGTATGAAATCTAAAATAAGATTGCACTACTACTAAAACCTAATTATGAATGCTTTATAAAGAAGAAATTAGATTGATTTGAAAACTAAAAAGAAGAACCATATGACAATTTCAAATGAAAAGAGATCAGTGCCTAATGCAAATTTGGGTATAGAGTCAGTTATTTCCAATCCTACGTATAATTAGAGACAATTTTAAGAGAACTTACTTCTATATTAAAGCAAGACTATCATCCTACAGGCTTCTGCTTGATCAAAATTCAAAATAATTCACATAATTAATCCCACCAAGTTTAACTCAAATTAAGAGACCGACAGGAACAATTATAGGTTCACATACCATACAATTGATACTTGAATTGCATAAATTAACTCTGAACTATAAAATCAAGGAATAGAACATAGTAGACCACCCTAGTACATAGAGTATCTGAAAAACTAACTGAAAATAAATGACATATAACCTCAAAAAACATAAAACAACTTATCTGACATAACATTCAAAAAATTGCATCTGAGGTCCAAAATATATAGTTACACGAGATATTGTCCCAATTGTGTCATGTTTTTTTTGTTTACAAATGTTTCAATATAAATATATCAATCAAAGGTTTCTTGTGAAAAGATATACCCTTTCACAAAAACTTAATCCTAACAACTAACCCTAAAAATTACACATTTAACCATAAAATGGTTTTAGGGAAAAATATTTCCCATATAATAAACACCATTTGTTATATCTTCAGGTATTGTGCATAACAATCCTTACGCTTAATTCTTGCACAAAAACACCTAGCATTAGGTATTCTTTTAATGAAATGTAAAATTAAAGTTATTATATTCTATAATGTTTTAAGCTTTCAATATGATCCCAATTTAAGATTATTTAATTATTAACTAATAATATATCAAATAAACATTAATAAAATCATTATATAATTTATACAAATGTTTATTTTGATAGTAACAGTACAAATAAAAATTCAAATAATAATCATAAGTGCTTGCTTTAAAAAAACATATTAATAAGATAATGCTTAAAATCATTTTATAGGAGTATATGATTTTAGGTTTAAAATTTAATTTTTACCTTCAAAAATTAACCATAATGCCTTTACTTTTAAAAAATATCCTTTCACAAACATAAGGCAATATAAATTACACATAAAAATATTTCTAAGACATTTGAATATAAAAGTTTTATAACTCACCCTAAAAAGAGGGGACCACTTACCCTCACATCACAATATTTAAAAATAATTTACATTGGGCAAGTATATTAATACTTTAGAAAAAATAACAACCCTAATGCTTAGAAATATTTTCTAATGTAAAAATAAAATAAAATCATACAATCATTTAATAAAAATGCATTTAATTCTTTAGGGAAAGATAATTTTATCTTCTAAACATAAACCCTAAATATGCACTTTATGAAATGAATGTGAATGGTAAAATAAAAGCATACACTTTTATATCAATTAATTAGTACTTGCAAAAAGAAAAAGTTAAAATCAAATAATGTAAGATATAATCATTTATGCCCATTTCACCCTAATAGTTTGATTTTTAAAATTAAAATTACAATAGGGTAAAATAAAAGATTACATTTAGGTATTTTGAAAGTTAAAGATTTATGCCAATTAAAATTTATTTCAAAGCCCATAACATTACCAAAATAAATTACTTTCTTATACTCTTTCACTTTAGGGTTTTAGGATAAAATAAAAATGAAACCTAAAAGGAATACATATGTGAAAAATCTAAATCACATAAAATATAAAATCTTATAAAGACATCATGCAAGAGAAAAATACTTACACTTCTAACCTAACATTTTATCCTTATATTGTTAAAGGGAATAAAATAATTTATAATTTACTCCTTTATCTCTACCCATATTCTCAAGGAATACAATAGGACAATCAGTTAGGGTAGATCAGGTAGTTAAGATAGGAAGAAAGGGCAGGTCGAGAGGTCAAGTGTTCAACTCCCTCTCCCCACTCTTTTTTCCTAAAATCAATAAAATACATAAGAAAATAATATTTATTTTTTAATTTTAAAAATATTTAGGCAAGAAGTACTCCCTGTGTGAGAATTTTGTGTTGATTTTTCACTTGTACATGAAAATGTAAATAAATTAGTTCATCTTCCAAATCCTCTCAAAGAATATGAATAGACTAACTGGTTAGAGGGTAGAAGGGTAGATAGGTAGGAAAAAAGGTTGGCTTGAGAGGTTGAGGTTTCAACTCCCTCTTGCCACCTTTTTCACTTAATCACCTTATTGTTCATATTTTTTATAATTATTTTATTTCAAAATATACATCCATTAAATTTATTGAAATAAATAAAAAACCTATTTCATGAGAATAGAATAATAACAAGTATTTATGCCTTTTTAATCATTTTAATTTTTTACATAGGGAAATTATAAAAATAAAAATGGAGATTATACTTCCCTAATTTTTTGCATATTTAGAACCTGAATTTTTAGGTGTCAACAGTGGCTCTTTTTGTGAACGTGCATTCATGCCTAGATGTAGTGAGAGTCTAGTTATCTCTAGAAAGGCAGACCAGAGTAAGAAAAGAATCATGAGGCTTAAATAAGATAAAACAAATAAAATAATGTACAAGTTAAGAGTATACTTCCTATTTTAAGAGAAGAAAGGCTTCAAATATTGACCTTGAGTTGGGAACTCTTGAATAACTTCATCAGTGTCCTGTAAATAGTATGAATTCTCACCTGCCTTTGAAACAACCATGTAAGGTCCTAGCCATAATGCCTTGAACTTACCATGTTTTCTTTTATCTTGGTCTTTTACATTCCATTTCAGTACCCAATCACCTTCTCTGAAAGGCCTGTTTAATGCTCTCTTGTCATGAAGGGTCATAATCTGTTGTTGTTGTTGAAGATTCCTTTCTTGTTCTCTTCTTCTTATTTCATCTAGCTCTGATAATTGGCTCAAGCTGTCTTCCATAAAATTTACGTCTTCAAGCTCTTCTTCCTGAATGAATCTGTAAACTGGTAGGAAATTATTTAATGGTAACCTTGCTTGTTTTCCATAAACCAATTCATAAGGAGAAAAACCTGTAGATCTTTTCACTGTTACCCTATCTACCCACAAAGCTAGACCTAGCTTTGAATCCCATGCCTTCTTATTATTACTCAACATTCTTATGATAATCTTTAGTATATTCTTATTGCTTGATTATGCTTGATCTTTCCCTTGTGGATGATACGGGGATGAATATGATAGGCTGATACCATATTTTTTGCAAAATTATGAAAATTCCTTAGATCTGAAACACATGCAGTTGTCACAAAGAATCTTGCAAGGTACTCCAAATCTGGTAAGTATGTTGTCTATCAAAAACTTGATGACCACCTTGCTTGTAGCTTGTCTCGTAGGTATAGATTCAACCCATTTCGTAAAATAGTCTGTTGCAACCAATATCCACTTGTGACCTCCACTCAAAGCATCTGCAATTTCCCCAATAAAGTCTATTCCCCACATTTTGAAAGGTTCCTCTATTTTTAAAGGAATAAGGGGTAAATCACCATTGTATTTCAGTTTCCCAAAGAATTTATGACAAGATTCATACTTTTTAATATAATCATAACAATCCTTGAATACATGGGGCCAATAATACCCAGCTTTCAATATCTTATGAGCTATTGTCTTAGCTGAGACTGCCGCATACCCCATCATGCAACTCTTTAAAATTTGACTTAGCCTGATAAGTGTCTAGATAGAATAAGAGGATACCACATTATTTTTCCAATACAAGTCTCCTTGAATCAGTACATATCTTCATGCTTGTAACTTTATAGTTCTTTTATGATTATTGCTTAGACCTTCTTGACATTTCATATGCTTTAAGAAGTAGACTATGTCTGTGTACCATGGACAATGTTCAATGTTCATTTCTGCACTTTCCAAATCTACTTGGTTTACTTGGGCTACATCCAAATTTGTCTCTACCATGAGTTTAGCCAATCTTTGTCCTCTGATTAACTTAGTGATCTGAATTTCAATGTCAAATTCCTGAACCTGATTAATTCACTGACACCTTTTACCTATGACTTTTAATTTCCTCAATATTTCCTTAGTTTCTGCATTAGGTACGTATGCCACAATCTTAGCTCCAACTAGGTAAGGTATAAATAATGTCACTGCTTTAACTAATGCATAAGCCTACTTTTCATGTATATCATAGTTTAGCTCAGAAGACTATAAAGTTTTACTGAAAAAGGCTATAGGTTTCTCATGTCCATCATTTTTTTATAGTAGAACCACTGCAATGGTGTGGAAAGAAGTGAAAGAGAACAACTGAAATGGCTTTGAGAAATCAGGAGATTTCAAAACTGGAGCTTCTTTGATATCTTTCTTAATGCTGGCAAAAGCTTTTAAGGCCTCATCTATCCAATTTAGAACTACATTCTTCTTTAACATCTTTACAATAGGTTTCATAATTTCTAAAAAATTTAGGACGAACCTCCTCAAAAATTTGATTTGTCCCAAGAAAGATTGAATCCCCTTAACATTTTTAGGAATCTGAATCTTATCAATTGCTTCAATCCTTTCAGGGTCTATTATGACTCCTTTCCTAGAAACAATGTGACTGAGAAGTTTACCCTCAGTTACCCCAAAATGACATTTCTTTGGATTTAAGGATACTCCATATTCAAGGGCTCTTTTGAAAATTTTCTCTAAATGCTTGGAATGGTCCTCTGCCTTCTTGGAATAAGTTGTGATGTCATCCTGATATATTACCATTATAATATCAATGAAATCCCCAAAAGCCACATCCATGGCTCTCTCAAAGGTAGCTCTGACATTTGTAAGTCCAAATGGAATTCTTTCATAAATGTATGTACCCCATGGCATAGTGAATGTTGTTTTGTATTATTCTTCTTCTTTAACTTTCACCTGATTGTACCCAAAGAACCCATCCATCATAGATAATAATTCATTTATCATAACCTTTTGTAATAATGCCTCCATACTAGGTAATGCATAATTTTCCTTTAATGAAGATATGTTTAGGTTTCTGAAATCCACATAAAGCCTTATATCTCCATTTTTCTTCCTAATAGGTACCAAATTAGAAACCCAAGTGGAGTGCCTAATTGGCTTGATGATACCGACATCCCTCATCTTGATAAGTTCCTCCTTCATCTTAGGAGCCAAAGTTAGATTGATAGGTCTTTACCTTTTTCTAAAAGGCTTTGCATCAGGTCTTAGGGGTATCTCATGTTGGAATAAGTCTTCTCTATAGACCTTAAGATCTTCGTAGGACCAAGAAAAAACATGTATGTACTTTCTTAATAAACTAACAATATCAGCCCTAATTTTAGGAGTTAGTTTTTTACCAATGAAAACCTCTTTAGGATTATGTTCATTTCCTAGATTTATCTTCTCTACTTCTTCTATAGTAGATTATCAATTTTAATTCTACTATTAGGATCCTTATTATCAAACATTCTCTCTAATGCCACAAGACCTTTAGGTATTTTATTAGTTTTAAGTTGAATTACTTCTTTTCCAAATAAAGTATCATTTTCTTCTATTGTTTCAACATAAGCATTCAAATCAATAAAAGATCTTCATACCTTTCTTCACATGCAAGGAATTTTATGATGTTGCTATCATCCTCAAAGACTTGCCAATTATGAATGTTATCAAGTATGGCTAGTCTTGATTTGATCTCTACCTATGCAATATCTTCACATGGAATATCATTATGCTTAACTACCAGGTTAGCCATGAAATCAACAAGAATATTTTCAGACCTATCTATACAAGTTATTGAAAAATCATCAAAACATTCTATAGAATCCCAAACTTCATTCTTGTACCTTTTTAGAGTATGATTTTTAGTAACAAACTTATCCTGAATCTGAGATACAACTAATTTAGAATCCCCATAAATAGAAAGAATTTTAATATCATGCTTACCTTCTATTTTTAAACCTAGTAGAAGTGCTTCATATTCTATAGTATTGTTAGTACACTCAAAAGCCAACAGAAAGGAGTATTTAAAAGATTTCCCATTTGGGGATATGAAAACTACACCTGCTCCATTACCACTTTTGCTACATGATCCATCAAAAAACATTTTCCAAATGAAATCACTATTTTCCTTAGCATATTTTTCAATAGGACTAGTATTTTCAACGACATTTTTATGAATACTCACCTGGAGATTCTCCGTGTCGGTATGGAAAAAGTATGTAATTTGACTTGGATCAACATCTTCAATGATATAAGTGGATCTTGGTTCCCTGTTGATCCTTATAATCCTCTCATAAGATAGATCTAATTGGACATTACCACCTACTAAATTAGACCACTGTCGAGATAATAGCATCCCATAACTGGGTAGTACTTCTACAACATTAATATTAATTTTATAAGACTTTTCAGGACAAGAGGGAAACTTAAATTTAACATTTTTCATTATTCCAATAAATGGAACAAATCTATTGTCCATAGCATAGAATTTTCCATAAGTGGTATCCACATTCATTCCTAATTATTTCATTACTCTATGAGGCATGATATTAACTGCTGCTCCAGAGTCTAACATACAATTTTTAACTAATTTATTGTTTATCAACAAAGTCAAAAAGAAAGGATCTACTTTAGTAGCATCTTCATTAATAAACATTCCTAGGTAAATAACTAGTAGTTCTTCATTATCCTTTTGCTCCTTTGAATCCTTTTTAACATCATTTATTGTTTTGATCATTTCATTCTTGCAATCAGTTAATTTCACTATTTCCATTAGAGGGATAGAAAGTTTTACCTGAGATAATGTTTTAGACATGAATGAAGTATAGTTTGAAACTTGCATACCATGGCTTTTCTTGTCCACTGGTTTTCTTATCTTTAATGTCTAATCAGCTTGCCTTTTGGGGATATCTGCTTTTACTTTTTTTATCTCAACATTCTTGTTTGAAATTTTGTACATTCCTGTCGCTTGTTCATTACCTGAGTTTACATTCATGTTCCTTAGGCGATAGTTGCTAAGAACCTGTTCCATTGTTGCCACAGTGTATGCCTCTCTTTCTTCTTTTCTTGTCCTTCTAATATCCAGATTCTCATCACTATCTAAAAAGACTTGCTGCTCCTGTTGATAGCCCAACCTCCTGTAACTTTCATCTGGCATATAATCTCCTTATGAGTCATCACTATCTCTTGACCAAAAGGGGGTAGATGATAAAGAATTTATCACAGGTCTCTCCTCACATCCTTGATGTTCTTCCTCCAAAATCTTCTGTGTTATAAGGCATTGTTCTTGGGGGTGGGGGATCTTGCAAATGTCACACCAAAGTTCATCCCCTATAAAATGATTATTATTTTTAAGAGGGTCTGGAGTATCTATTTTTTTTTTTCAAAGGCTTTCCATCTTTCCATTCAGTATGATATGGCATATCTTGCAACCTATACCTATCATTCCTGTTGAAATTTTTGTCACTCTTTCCTTCTTGGAAATGACTTTTATTTTGTTGCAAATTTTTCATTAAGCTTACTAACTCATCCATCTTATCACCTTCTTCATTCATTTTTGGGGCTATAGGATTGAAAAGCCTGGGATCATTTCTCTTATCTACTCTCTCAACAGCTATTCTGTTATTTTCAATAGTTAATGCAATCTTAAAAGCTTGTTTTAATGTTGCTGGGTTATGAGACCTTATCTCATAATTTTTTTTGACATCAAAGGCTGTCAAATAAAAAGTTATCAAAAAGGAATCAATAGGACAAATGTCTTTTGGAATTTTATTCAACACCTTGTTAAACCTTTTATTAAATTCTTTCATTGTCTCATTCACATTTTTCTTTATATTGGTTAATTCATGAGATGAAAAAGATGGATCTCTTTGATCCCCAAATTCTTCCATAAACTGATCAATGAAACTTTGCCAACAAGTAATTGATCCATCTGGTAGATTTTTGTACCATTCATCTACACTATCTTTGAGTGACTACACAAACATCTTCATACACACATCTTCATATGTTATATCAAATTTATATACAACATTTTTAACATTTATTACATGTTCTGCTAAGTGTGACCCATCGCCAGTAAATTTAGGGATAGCAACTTTTAACTTATTAGGTATTGGGTCAAGAGAGCATATAATATTTGAAAGATCTAATAGTTTATATCTCTCATTAATCTCTTGAAATATGACATCAACTGTATTTCTATTTTTATTATTATTCTAAAAATATTGATTTTGGTACACAATATTACCTCTTTGGTGTTGATTTTCTTGGTTACCACACTGACTTGTGTGAGGTTGCTGAGCCATATTCATCAGATTGTGAGCCCATCCTTCATGTTGTTGATGTTGTTGTTGTCCAAAATACCTAGGTTGTTGATTTGTGCCCATACCATATTGATGTGCATGGCTTTGACTTCCACTTGGATAAAATGAACCTTGCATTTGTTGTGGATGATATTTTTGTGTAGGATTTCCTCCAGGCTTCATATTAATATGATGAATTTCTCCTCTTCCCTGTGTGTAATTTCCATAGTGCTGCAAACATTCATCTCTTATATTATTTGTATAAGTTTTAAAATATTGTGCATCACCCTGGCTTTGTGCATGGTTTCCAGGATATATATAATCTCCAATGCCCTAAACATGATTATTCTTCAAATAATCATATTGCTTTCCATCCTCAATATACCGGCCATGCACATCTCTGTGTTGATGCCTATTATCCTTAACGTGTTGGTCACATGGATTCCAATTTAATGGTCTATTATTATAGTTTTTGTGAGGATATTCATCCTCAAATAGCAATCCATGCATGTGTGAGTTTTGATAGTGTGCATTATGTTTGTGGTAATGTATTTCCTCTTTGTTCAAACCATCAATATATTCGCTCGATTGCTCATAATAATTTTTATCATTTATGCCAACTTTTAATCTTATGTGCTCACCATCTCAGTAATTTTCTCCAATTTTAACATATTGCACATTATTATAATTTATCTTAGAATTCTCTTTACCATATTTATCTTCATGCATGTGTGAACATTTCTGTGCAGGCTGGTCCCTTTTATCAATACTTTCTAACTATGCATTTTCATATTTAATACCCTGCACATATAGATTAGGGTACTGCACATTATCATATTTTGTATGAGTATGTTTGAAGTCATATGTTTGATGTTGGACATATTCATATGCATCACTTTGGCCAAGCATTTCACATGGATGCATACCTCTATTATTTTTTTGGTTATCTGCAAAATGGCGTAACTGCATATAGTTTGTGTGAGTGTTTTTTACATAACACTCATCCCCCTTTTGCACCAGTTGATGAATCTTATTTGGCTATCTATTAAAATTAATATTAATTTCTTCCTTTGCATATGCGCAAGTCCCAGACTATTGTGTTTATTTACATTGCATTACCATTGCATTACCAAACTGATATTCGCTATTACTAGGTTGTGCATTATGGTCTTCACCATTCCAACCACTAATATATTTTTTTGGTTGCTTACATGTGCCTTGTGTGTGGACCCTAGCATGTTGTTGATCAAAATCCATTTCATTACCAATGGGATTCTTCCCTATCACACACTCATAAATTCGTGCCTCACCATCAATCTTTCATAATTTATCATGCAGGTCATATAGCTGGTGACTCAAAAGATTAGAGTGATTGGTTTGTTGTTGCTGCATGTTCCTATCACCCACGCCTTGCATATATGAATTCAGATAAATGATATCTTGCATCTTTAACTCCTTATTAGGTATGTCATGTACATACTTCTCTCCCATGTCACATGCTAAAGTCTTAGCCTACTGTGCATCGTATTGTTGCACATGATATTTTGAAGGTTTCCTATCATTGCATTACCAACCCAACGTGTTTACATCTTGTTGTGTTTTACCATAATTGTAAGCATTATTATCTCCTTGCATAGTTTTATAGGGTTTCACATTATGATTTTGGTTAAGATTATTATTGTTTTGACTTGCACCATCATCCCTTTGTCCTCGCCATCCTCTCCCATACTAGCCACATAAAATATTATCTTGTGGTAGGTAAGAATCACTTTTACCTTGTTCATTATAAATATTTTTTCCACCAAACTTATCCTTACATGCATGAATGTGTTTTTGCGCAAGCTAGCTTACATGTTTTTGTGCATCCTCCTGGTTGTAGTGCATATTGAGGGGCTGCCCATCATGCATGTCTTGCACATGGTTGTGTTGCTACTCATGCATATCACTACTATGTAGTTTATACTTTATTTTATCCATTTGCACATAAGAACCTATGTGGGGATTTTCCATCTGAAATCCTTGTGCATATAGATTATGGTGCTACATAGTATGCATCTCTTGGCTAGGCACTTCATCATAGTGTTGCGCATTATGATGTTGCTCAAAATTATTATAATTGTGACCAAAATTATTTATATCATTATCTCTCTGCTCTTGTCCACCTCCACCATACTTGGAGTGACTATTTTTATCATCATTGAATAAACTATGGATATTTCCATTATGCATAGGCTGTCCTTGAATATTAAGCAAATCAGATTCATTATCCCAATTTTGATCTTCATTATTCTGATAAACTTTATCCTGGCGCTTAGATTATGTATGTTGATCATACCTAGGGAGATTCATTCTATTATTTTTATCATGTGATTCTTTGTCACTCCTTTTTCTCCAATGATCTTCATCCCCCTGATCATTGTTACTCATTGCAATCATTCTTTCACTGTCTCGATTGTCACATCGATCATTAGTGTTTCCCCATTTGTTATCTGTGTTGTATAATGGGTTAGTAAAAGCTTTGAAAAGAATTTTGTTGTGTTTCTTATGAGGAGGGTTGTATCTTGGTACCTGAGTGTTTTTATCAATTGCTTCATTATTATTTACTTCCCTATTTTTGATATCACTTCTTTCAGGTGAAATAATGCTTTCCCTTTCTATTCCCAACTTTCTAAGAGCTTTATCAAGCTATCTTTTGAGAGCTCTAAGCATCCTCTCATCTTTATTCTCCAATCTAATCATCCCATAAATTACTTCATCCATCCACCTGTCCTCTTGCTCTTTTTCATAAACAACTTCTTGATTACCAGGCTCAGAATAAGGAAAAGTCTTTCTATACTCATTGTTACTCATTGGGCTATGTTGATTTGAACTATGGAACTGCTCACAGGCAAACTCTTGATCATCCTTGTTAGGCTATTTTTTAGGAGACACATACAACATCTTCCTTTCTGACTTCTTATTTCTCCTATTCAGTTCTAATTCAATGAATAAATTGTTATTTAGAGATCTTCTCCCTAACATAGGCTTTTACTAACTTTTATAAAATTGAGTTTTAGAGTCACCACCTCACCTTCTGTGAGGAAATAAACTATTCTAAATCCTTTATCCTAGTAGAGTCTCACAACTGTAACCAAATATTCTATAGGTATCTTTTACTGATAGCGTCCCCAACAGAGTCACCAATTTGTTGGTGCTAAAAAATGATAGATCATTTTTGGCCAACTGACAGGCACACACTAGTGCCTCTACAATTTTGGCTTGATTGAGCCAAGGCTGGTAGGCCTGGATTCACAAGTGCCCTATGTTGCACAAACACATGCACAGACAAACGTTCCTTCCAAGGGGTAAACAATCCCTAGAGGAAAATAATACTATCTCCTAAATAGTTGTATCAAGTATGAAATCTAAAATAATATTGCACTACTACTAAATCCTTATTATGAATGCTTTATAAAGAAGAAATTAGATTGATTTAAAAAATACAAAGAAGAACCAGTTGAAAATTTCAAACGAAAAGAGATCAGTGCCTAATGCAAATTTGGGTATAGAGTCAGTTATTTCCAATCCTATGTATAATCAGAGATAGTTTTAAGAGAACTTACTTCTATAAAACAAGACTATCATCCTACAGGCTTCCTCTTGATCACAATTCAAAATAATTCACACAATTAATCCTATCAAGTCTAACTCAAATTAAGAGACCGACAAGAACAATTGTAGGTTCACAGACCATACAATTGATACTCAAATTGCATAAATTAACTTTGAACTATAAAATCAGGGAATAGAACATAGAAGAACACCCTGGTACATAGAGTATCTAAAAAACTAACTAAAAATAAATGACATATAACCTCAAAAAACATAAAACAACTTATCTGACATAACATTCAAAAAATTGCATCTAAGGTCCAAAATCTCTACTTACAGGAGATATTGTCCCAATTGTGTCATGTTTTTTTTGTTTACAAATGTTTCAATATAAATATATCAATCCAAGGTTTCTTGTGAAAAGACATACCCTTTCACAAAAACCTAATCCCAACAACTAACCCTAAAAATTACACATTTAACTATAAAATGGTTTTAGGGAAAAACATTTCTCGTATAATAAACACCATTTGTTATATCTACAGGTATTGTGCATAACAATCCTTACACTTAATTCCTGCACAAAAACACCCGACATTAGGTAATCTTTTAATGAAATTTAAAATTAAAGTTATTATATTCTATAATGTTTTAAGCTTTCAATATGATCCCAATTTAAGATTATTTAATTATTAACTAATAATATATCAAATAAACATTAATAAAATCATGATATAATTTATACAAATGTTTATTTTGATAGTAAAAGTATAAATAAAAATTTAAATAATAATCATAAGTGCTTGCTTTAAAAAATCCTATTAATAAGATAATGCTTAAAATCATTTAATAGGAGTATATGATTTTAGGTTTAAAATTTAATTTTTACCTTCAAAAATTAACCATAATGCCTTTACTTTTAAAAAATATTCTTTCACAAACATAAGGCAATATAAATTACACATAGAAATATTTCTAAGACATTTGAGTATAAAAGTTTTATAACTCACCATAAAAAGAGGGGACCACTTACCCTAACATCACAATATTTAAAAATAATTTACATTGGGCAAGTATATTAATACTTTAGAAAAAATAACAACCCTAATGCTTAGAAATATTTTGTAATGTAAAAATAAGATAAAATCATACAATCATTTAATAAAAATGCATTTAATTCTTTAGGGAAAGATAATTTTGTCTTCTAAACATAAACCCTAAATATGCACTTTATGAAATGAATGTGAACGGTAAAATAAAAGCATACACTTTCATATCAATTAATTAGTACTTGCAAAAAGAAAAAGTTAAAATCAAATAATGTAAGATATAATCATTTATGCCCATTTCACCCTAATAGTTTGATTTTTAAAATTAAAATTACAATAGGGTAAAATAAAAGATTACATTTAGGTATTTTGAAAATTAAAGATTTATGTCAATTAAAGTTTATTTCAAAACCCATAACATTACCACAATAAATTACTTTGTTATACTCTTTCACTTTAGGGTTTTAGGATAAAATAAAAATGAAACCTAAAAGGATTACATATGTGAAAAATATAAATCACGTAAAATATAAAATCTTATAAAAATATCATGCAAGAGAAAAATACTTACACTTCTAACCTAACATTTTATCCCTAAATTATTAAAGGGAATAAAATAATTTATAATTTATTCTTTTATCTCTACCCATATTCTCAAGGAATACAATAGGATAATCAGTTAGGGTAGGTCGGGTAGTTAGGATAGGAAGAAAGGGTGGGTCGAGAGGTCGAGTGTTCAACTCCCTCTCCCCACTCTTTTTTCCTAAAATCAATAAAATACATAAGAAAAGAATAATCATTTTTTAATTTTAAAAATATTTAGGCAAGAAGTACTCCCTGTGTGAGAATTTTGTGTTGATTTTTCACCTGTACATGAAAATGTAAATAAATTAGTTCCTCTTCCAAATCCTCTTGAAGAATATGAATAGACTAACCAGTTAGAGGGTAGAAGGGTAGATAGCTAGGAAAAAAGGTTGGCTTGAGAAGTCGAGGGTTCAACTCCCTCTCGCCACCTTTTTCACTTAATTACCTTATTGTTCATATTTTTTGTAATTATTTTATTTCAAAATATACATGCATTAAATTTAGTTTAATAAATAAAAAACCTATTTCATGAGCATAGAATAATAACAAGTATTTATGCCTTTTTAATCATTTTAATTTTTTACATAGGGAAATTATAAAAATAAAAATGGAGATTATACTTCCCTAATATTTTGTGTATTTAGAACTTGAATTTTTAGGTGTCAACATATTGAATGCTGGTTTTATTTACCTAATCTCAGATAGAAAATGGGGTTCTCCTTTAGTAATAGTACCTAAAAAGGGAGGTAAATGGATAATATGTGTAGATTACAGAGAACCAAACAATGCTACAAACAAAGACCATTTTCCCTTATCATTCATTGATCAAGTTCTAGATACCTTAGCTGGTAAAAAGTTCTTTTCTTTTCTTGATGGATATAGTAGATATAACCAGATCAAGATTACTCCAAAGGATCAATAAAAGACAAAATTTGCATATCCTTGGGGAACATACACCTACTTTGTGTTACCTTTTGGTTTATATAATGCTCCAGCTACTTTTTCAAAGGGTTGTAAACAGAATCTTTGTTAATATCTCACATGACTACATGGAAATCTACATGGATGACTTCACCAAATTTAGTGTTACTTGTGAAGAAGCTTTGGAGAACTTTGAAAAAGTGTTGATCAAATGTAAAGAGCGCAATCTGTCCCTGAATAGTGAAAAATGTTTCATGATGATACAAGGAGTTGTACTAGGACACTTCATCTCAGAAGCTAGAATACAAGTGGACCCTACAAAAATAGAGGTAATTCTTACATTTCATACACTGAATAAGAAAAAATATGTTAGATCCTTTTTAGGACATGTTGGTTATTATAGGCATTTCATTAAAAACTTCAGTCAAATAGCTAGTCCACTATATACATTACCTACAAAAGAGTCTGAGTTCACATGAACACCAGCCTGTGAAAAATATTTCCTGCAGCTCAAGTCTCTTCTTACAACAACACCAGTTCTTAGAGGGTCTAATTGGTCTTTACCCTTCCATATTTATATTGATGCTTCTGATTATGCAATAGGAGCAGTCTTAGGTCAAAAATCTAATAACCTTGAAAATGTCATTTACTATATCACCAAGAGTTTACATGGACCAGAGCTAAACTATGCAGTCATTGAAAAAGAATTGATGGAAGTTGTCTATGCTTAGAATAAATCCTATGACCTGTCATTATGTAATAGGATATCCAATCTCTATTCATACTAACCATGCAGCCATAAAATATCTTATGAACAAACCTGCCATTTTAGGCAAGTTAGAAAGATGGCTTTTTCTCTTATAGGAATTTGATCTAAGCATCATTGACAAGCTAGGTAAAGCTAATGTTGTGGCTAATTATTTATCAAGACTCCAAAATGATGACATTGATACTTCTATGATAGATGATACTGTAATCACCTAAAATTGGACTAATAGAACCTAAGGCCCTATTTACCCTAATTCGGGATAAAACTCCTAATTATGTTAATTTTATTCTTGATTATTAACATAATTCATGAAATTCAATAAAATTAATAAATTCCATAATTCGAGCCTTTATTATCAATAATTTAGAAAAAGTCACTTTGATTACCTCTAAGCCTAATTAATTAAATCAAACCCATTAAATGCATGGCTAGAGTAATTAATTAAAAGAAATGAATAAAACACCCCAAAATGACATGTCACCCTTGAAGGGGACAACAAAGACAATTTGAACCAATGAGAGTTAATCACATGGATCAAGCAATGAAGCATCTCAACCACTCCTCATAGATGCATCCTAACCGTTCAAAATCTCAAGATTCTATAAAAGAGAAATTTTCAAATCTCAAACAAGGTTGGAAATAGTTAATTTTAATTCATACATGCATGTTGTTAATTTTATTTCATAGCTAATTAGAACATATTCACATTTCAATTGCTTAAAGGTTAATTAATAAATGGCTAATAGTAATGAATTTTATGTTTTAGCTTCATATTTTCTTTGAATATCTCATTTTCATATGCATTGTCACTGTTTAGGATCCTAATTTGAGAGTTATTTTAGATCATTTTCACACTTGTGTTAGTTAGAGAGAAATAATTTGATTTCAATTGTTATTGGTTTAGATTGAATTTCTTGTGCTAACAATTGATATAATGAGTTATTAAAGTGTTGTGTTGTAGGATAAAAGCTACCACAATTCACACACATATTTTTGGTGCCCACCGTGGGGCCAAGCCCCATATTTCTACCTTTTAAAAATAATTTTTGTCATGTTTCTGACTGCAAGGAATCACATCTAGATAATTGGATCACACCTAGGAAACAGAGTCGCACCTGGTATTTCCTGGATCACATCTAGTAAGGTATCACATTTAGTAATTTTTGGATTGCATTTAGGATCCTTAATCGCATGTGGGAAAGAGGATCACATTTGGTAAAATATTTGGATCGTATCTGGGGATAATTACTTCAAATTTGATTTTTCTAACATCTAATGGATTGATTTTGTGTTCTTTGTGGATTTTTAACAGCCTAATAGTGGTTTGCAGGATGAATTGTCAAAGAAACCAGTATATGAAACTACTAATGGTTGTTTTTAGGTTGCCTTGGAGAAATCAACTAGACTTCATGCTTTCATTTATAGGAATCTAATTATAATTTGAGGTCAATTTAAAAATTAATCTGAGGATTATAATCTTTTCCTTTGAGGAAAATCAGAAACTCAAAAGTTAATTTGCAATTTGGGGTCAAATTGGGGTAATTTACTTAAAGCTTGCATGATGTGCCTTGGAGAGATGATTTAAGTTAGGAGATTATGCTCTTCTCCTTCATGGAGAATTAGAAATCTAGACCTTGAATTATTAATCTACTTTCTTTATTGCATACCTTTAGAGGGCCTATCAGTTGAGGAAAAAAACTCCAGGGATGACCCAAGTGGGGACAAGTCTTAAGCCGACTCTTCCACCCCACTATAAAATTTGATGCTTCCTTGAGGTGAAAACTTTGAAAGACATAATTCATTTTGGCATTGCAATATTGATGATCTTTTCTAATGACATGATTGAATCTTGTGTAGAGCGGAGCCACTTAAATCTTGCTTGTGAGACTACATAGATTTAGGTACTCATAGGGCTATAGGCCTCAATCCTATTTGCGGGACTATGGGAGATGGTTATGGATGGATGCCTTCATTAAAATCATAAGTTAGATGCTACCTTGTTCACCTCTGGAAGGTTTCTAACACTTGTGCAAGGCAAATAGTAATTGCCTCAAGACATTCACCATATCGAGCCCTCATTGACATTACTACTCAGCTAATATGGCCTCCAACATCCATCGCATGTTATTGGATTACCATATTTTGAGGAGTATTTGAGTGTGTTCCTAAGTTAGTGAACAAGTGTTTCCAATCTCTACCTAGCATAAGGAAGGTTCGGTGTGTTTTCTATAAAAAATACTTCTTGATGTGTTTTAATTACAAACCTCAGATAAATACCTCAAATGAACAAATGCCAAGTACTTTCAGAAACCTACAAGTCACTGGAATCAGACAGAGAAGACCCATTTTCCCAAAATTCACAAAACTTTGCATCAAACTAGTCATCATAAAGTCACATCCTATATCTTGTGTCATACCCTACATTCTTAATTGCATCTAGTCATTTTAGGATTGCATCTAGTAGACCTCATATTTCTTGAGTCGCATATGGGACCAAAGCCAAATTAGGAGTCACATCCTATATTCCAGGGTCGCATTTGGGAACTTTTTACTGTCAATCGCATCTAGAGTGTTGCATCTAGGGCCAAGAGCACTTTTATACCTCCCACAATTTGGATTTTTACATTTTTGGATACCCTTTTTGTCATTTAGGAAGATTTTATTGTCAAAAAAAGTCTACCTGCAAGCCTATAAGAGTTATTATTAAGCACACCTTATCATCCTATTTGGTCTACCCTACATTGTTCAAAATTGTGGAGTCTCCTTGGCACCATCAAATTCAAATCAAGTTCCCAACTCATTATCAAGGCACTCTAACACCCTTTGACACTGGAACATTCAGACACATCACACTAATCCACTTGCATTTGGTTTCCAACTCACTATCAAGGCACTCTAACACCCTTTGACCTTGGATCCTAAGACATTTCAAACCCACTTTTGTATCCTTGGACTCAAAATTGGACATTTGCAAACTTTCAGACCCATTTTCACATAAGACACTAAAAAAAATTCCTTAATCTAAGCTTTCATGGTTAATACAAGACACAAATCTTACAAAATTGAAAGGAATCCATTTTCAAATGAGGTACCATTAATTACATTTGAAAGAGAAGAAACTTCCATACTTAATCCTCTATTTGGAGCAACACCTAGCACTACTCATACAACAACACCTAACATGACAAACATGAATAATCATGATGACTTCCCTTGGGATGAAAGACAAGAAGAAAAAACAAAACAAGAAGAACAAAATACTCAAGAAGAAGCAAGACACCATGAATCACTTTATGAATATGATGATGATGAAGACCCTACAAAACTTGAATATCAAAGGGCCTTGAAAAGTAAGAGATTCAACAAAATCCTTGAGAGAATTTTGGAAGAAAACAAGGAAAATTACTTCATAGAACTTGCATCTCAAAGAGTAAAACTACCAAAGGACTATGATGTAAATCAGCTCAAACAAAAGGAAGATCTTAGTCCTATGTCTATTTTGACAAGATAACTACTTGCCATGCAAGCAGAAATACAAGAACTCAAGAAAGAAAAGGACAAACCAATGAAAAAATACTCCTTGGAACACGTGTCCTTTCCCCTTTGATAAGGGATTAAATATTATTCTATTTACTCAACATGTCACAATTCTGAAATATGATAAATACACTAGAAATTATGACCTTCAAGATCATGTGAGGGAATTTTACACATCCGGTATGGAATTCATGCACAAATAAACATACCTTATGAGGTTATTTCCACGTAGTTTAGGTAGACAAGCAATGGAATGGTTCTCAAAATTACCTACAAGAATTAAATCATTTGAAGAACTAGTCAAAAAATTCATTCAATAATACTCCTATAACATCCAACACACTATGACAATGTTGGATTTATGCAATACCAAACAGAAAACTAGAGAATCATTCTTGGCTTTCTTGCAAAGATGGAGGAAAATATTTGTGCGATATGCTAGACAACTACCCAAAAGTGAAAAGATGGACATCTTTATTAATAACTTGGTTCTCGAGATGAATTTTCAAATACAACTACAAGGTCCACCAAGTTTTGATAAGATGATATATAGTTCCATCAAGATTGAAGAGGTCTTGATCAAGAAAGGGGAGATCACTATCAATAAAGAAAATAAGGACAAATACTATTCCTCCAAAGATAAGTACAAATATGGAAACAAGAACAAGAATGTGGTTAATGATGGAGTTGTGGACACTCCCAATACCAAACCAAAACTATAAGTTTTTAATCTCACAATGAGTCTCTAAGTGAGCAAGACTTCGAATTCTACAGTGACATCAATGGCTAACAAGACTTTCAATAAACCTACCACTCGAACAAAACCTTGGGCAGCAAGATCTAAGAGAATATTCACACTATTGGGAGATACATTAGAAGTGGTCTTGAAGTCAGTATTGGACAATAAAATCATTACAATTCCTAACTCCAAACCTTGGGAACCAGAAGTAAAACCAAGGTGGTGAAATGATAACGATTACTATGATTTTCATTGCAATAAAGGACATAAGACTAATAATTTATGAAATTAAAACATGTTATTCAAGATTTAATTGAAGAAGGAAAAGTTAAGGTAGATGGACATCATACAAAAAATGATCATAAAGCATTCCAAACTCCATTCCCTAACTATGAAAAAGGAGAATCTTCCAAGAGTAACAATATTAATTATACATATACTGATAATGACAATATAATTCATATGGTGGAACCATGCAAACCCTCCATCCATGTGATCACTCTAAAGGGAGTACAAAACTAAATTGATTCCTCTAATGTTGTAACAAGAAACCAAGCTAAGCTCACTCTCAAAGGAGCTTCAACATCAAACACACTAGCTACAACAACAACAACATCTAAACAACTAGAATTACCTCAAAAGTTTAATCTAGAAGACCAGTTGCAATGCACACCAACTCAAATATCCATTCTAGAGCTATTAAAAATATCTCCTAGTCATAGGGAAGTCCTTAATCAAGTCTTTCTTAATACTAATATACCAAAGGACCTAGATGTGGATAGGTTCCAGACTATGGTTGGTCACCTAAATTCCCCACATTACCTATCTTTCTCTAAGGAAGATGATAAATCATTGAACTAGCCACATAATAAATCATTGCATCTAGAGGTTCTTATTCATAAACACTATGTCAAGTGTGTCTTGATAGATGGAGGCATTGGATTGAACGTATGCACATATAACTTGGTAAAAAAATTGGGATTTTCTGAACATGCAATTGATCCTAGAAGGAAGATAACCATCAAAGCTTATGATGATGAAGAAAGATCCTCCAAAGGATTGGTTATCTTACCTATCAGAGTGGGACCAGTGGAAAGAGATGTCATACGTCAAGTCCTTGATTTACCACTCACATACAACATTCTTCTTGGGAGGCCGTGGATACATTCAATGAAAGTTGTTCCTTCTACATACCACCAATGCATAAAATTTCCTCATAAAGGAGTGGAGGTGACTATTCTAGCTAACACAACATATCCTTGTAACAGTCTTAAACAAAGAGAGAGAATGGTTCCACATAATAAAGAAAGTCCTGATAAAGAAGAGACGTCCAAAGAAATGGTTTTGTGAAGCTTTTCTAAAAAGGTCAACATTCAAGAAACAAGTATGGGTGAATACAAGATGGATCCTGCAATGTCTGTAATAGATCTCCCCATATCTCCTACATCTTAAGGAAGACCTTCAAATACATTTAAACCTTCTAATGGTAATGCTCTGACAATACATGAAGGAACAAGAATGGTCAAAGAAAAGGTGTCCCTTGAGTAAGAAAATAAAGAGAAATTTGTCTTGCAATGGCTCTATAAGGAAAATGAAGAAGAGGGAATATCAATCATGTTGAGATAGCTACAAACAAATATGGAAAAGGATATGAGATCATGAAAAAAATGGGTTACAAAGGAAAAGGACCATTGGGATAAAGAAAAAAAGGACTTGTGGAACCTATACATATGAATTTCAGAAACCTGAAGGACAAAACTAGATTAGGCTTCAAGGAAGCAATATCTCATTCTATAGCAGAAAATGGTCCTATATTTGACAGATCAAGAGACTCAGATGAAGAAGAAGAAGTAGAAGGATAATCTATTTCCTATGAAAGGTTCTACTCGTACAAGGAGATCCATTATTAGAAATTGGTACCAATCTTGAACAAGAACTAGAAGAAGGACAAGCAGAATAACCTGAAGGAAAAGAACAAAGAGTTCCCATTTTTGACACACCTCACTTTGATATAGAACTAGAAATGATAATTCCATAAGAACTATTGCAAGAAGGGGATAATAATGCTAATGAAGAAGATGAAATACCGATGACTATTGCCCAGTTCTTGGGGCTTTTAGATGATAGTCAGGTAGACTCACATGAATATGAATGGGATATCCTTTCTGATGCTATAATGGATATAGAGGTGGATGTGATACATAAATATGCTTCTAGAGTCTTAATTGAAGAAGGAGAGAGTTATAATGCTAGGATGCTAGAGTTAGATGTACATAGCATTAAAATGAGCTATAATAATAATGAAAATGACTCTAATAATCCTAACATCTATCTAGAAGAAAACCAAATGGAAAACATAGTGCAAGTTAATGACATTGATAATAACATGGTGTTGTCTCTTGAACCTACCAAATCTTTGTCCTTACTACACCTTGAATTGATAGACTTGAATGAGCCTACATCCACAAGTCTATTATCTTTTGACAACAACTATTCTCTAGCCTGTTATCTAAATGCTTGTGAACCTTTCCTTTCTTTTAGTAGTGTAAAGAGAGAAACCATGACTGAGGAGGATATCAAGTTTCTCAATCTCAAAATGAAAAACAAAAAGAACAAGAAATCTAATGGTGAAAACCACCTAGTGGCAATGTTAGATTCCAAAAGAGAAAAAGAAAAAGATGCATCCAATGGTGAAAACCTCCTAGAGGCACCTAAGGATGGGATTCTTGATATCCTCCCAAATGATTTTCAAGAAATATGTTTAGTGTTGATTGAACCAACACAACCCATTAATTTGGGAATAACAGAAGCCCCTCATCTAGTTCACATTGCTTAGTCATTGATAGAAGAGGAAAAGATCCAATTCACCAACTTCTTCAAAGAAAAGAAGATCAATTTTTCTTGTTCTTATTTAGATATGTATGGATTGGATACAAATTTGATAATGCATCACTTGTCTATTTCTCCTGACGTAAAACCAATAAAGAAAAAACTAAGGAAAATGAATCCACATGTGGCATTGCTAGTCAAGGCAAAATTGGAAAAAACTATTAAAAGATGGATTCATAAGGGCCATTGATTATGTGGAATGGATTTCAAACATAGTCCCTATATCAAAAGAAGAAAAATCTATAAGAGTTTGCACAGACTTTAGAGATTTAAAAAAGGATTTCCCAAAGGATGACTTCCCACTTCCCAATAGAGACATGATTATAGATTCGACGACAAGCTATGAGATGTACTCATTAATGGATGGATTTTCTAGATATAATAAAATCAAAATTTCTACTGAAGATCAAGAAAAGACCACATTCAAATGCCCATGGGGAACATACTATTGGAATGCTATGTCATTTGGTCTTAAAAATGCAGGTGCAACCTATCAAAGAGAAATGACTACAATATTTCATGACATGATGCATAGAAACATGGAAGACTATGTAGATGATACATTGGAAAAATCAAAGATAAGAACCACACATAAAGAATATCTAAGGAAAATATTTGATAAAATGGAATAGTTTCAATTAAGGCTTAATCCCAAGAAATATGCATTTGGGGTATCATCTAGAAAGTTACTAGGATTCATAGTCTCAACAAAAGGAATTGAAGTGGATCCAGCAAAGGTGAAATCTATTCTTGAGATCCAACCACCTAGAAATATCAGTCAAATGAGGATGCTCCAAGGCAAGCTACAATCCATAAGAAGGTTTATATCTCAGTTTGTAGATAAGGCACAACCTTTTACAAAGCTAATGCGCAACATTTTACAACTCTCATATGTACTTTTAAAAACTTTTTCAACAATATAAACAACTCAGTAAGATAAAATATCAATCTGTCTGTTCATTTACCAAATACCAGTAATTATCCAAAATGTGATTACCAATTAAATCAACTATGCAGTATGTAAAGTATGACAACAAAACAATCATAGAAAATAACACATAGCACAATGATTTAACATGGAAATCCTACTAAGGGAAAAACCACCTGGGACCGGTAACCAAAAATATTTCACTCTTCTAAAGTGAGCTTAGTTAGGAGCCAACCCTATTAAAGGTTACAATGAACACTGTTAGGTGTGACCTGGTTAGAGGATTTATCACTAACAGTTAACTCTTGACAAGCATTCAGTATGGGGTCAACAAGATAACAATTAACATTCAAGGAATGTCATATGGAAATACATAAGACTATTAAGTCCACTCAGTTAAGAGATTTCATTGAATCAATGGTTAAAATGATACAGTTCTGATCTAATTCAAATACAACTCAATTGAAAATATTTAGATCTATGCTAAGCTCATAAAACTCATCTAATCATTAATCAATTCACTTCCTCAATATTTCCCCAACTTACTTCACTCGGTGTATAGTTCTCTTATGCTCAACAATGTCTGCAGCTCGAATCTATCTGTAACTAGTTTGATCAAGAATGCATGAATAATGCCTTCACGCAAAATATTCTACAGTCTCTATTTGTCTAAAATGTTTCAACAATGAAACTCATGTCTCTTAAATAGACATGTAAACTATTTTTATATCAGCCATCAGATTTTGCCTCTTAAGCTCCATCCATTTTTCTACTTAAACCTTCCTCAGAAGATGTGTCAATAAAACATTTCAATCTCATCCTTTAGATCATCTATGAATTATATCAGCTATGGATCTTATAACAAACTTCATCCTTTACCTCAAAATCATAACAATTTTCAGCTCATCAATTTCAGTCGGTTGTTCTTAGCATTTAATATTTTCATCCATAATCAGTTAATACTGAATGCATCAGTGATAACTAACTTAGTTATTACTGTCACTCGGTATACACTGCACTGGCTCAATGTATAGAAAATTCTTCAATTACTGGCCACATTAACTTGTTCAATTCAAATCTCTTCTTCATAATAGAATAATGTAACATGCTCAAGTCAACAATATAAAGCCATAGAACCATTAATAAGTTACCCAATGTATACCTTATCATTATCTATCATATCCATCTTTTCCTTATTTAGATATCTTATTTCTTCACCATTTCTTCCTTCTACAAATATTCAGATGTTTGTAACTATCATGATAAGTATAGTCAAAACTAGTTGACATCAATGACAACATACTGACTGATTCAATCATCTTACATATCACTTTAATATCTCAGTGATCTCTAATTATTGTTCCTTCAGCTCATCAAGATATTCAATTAGTTGGAGGTCATGAATCTCTCCCTTTGGCATTGATGTCAACACAAACAATATGAAATATACCACACACATACCAAACATTTATTTTACAACTATATAGGTAAATGTTGTAGCTCAATAAGCTCTCCCTAGCTTGATATTTAATATGTTTAATCACTACAAACATCATTCCATGCAGACTCTCCCTACAAATTTGATCTTTTCAGCTCTCTGATTATTTCTCATATTCTCATCAATAGATATTTCATAGAAATTCCTCTCCCTTTGACAAAAATGCTAAAGAAAATAAATAGCTCTTCATCAGCCAAGTAATTCTCTATTGTTTGGTCTAGATCAAGTACCTTCATGTACTGATATATAATTCTCTATTCCATCTTCTACAATCTTTCACAACCTTAGGAATCCTAAAGTGTGAGTTGTGTGCATCAAAATGAATGATTTTATGATAAAGTATAGGTTGATGAAACCTCCTGATCACCTTAGTGACTGATAGACAAGGGAAAGACCCCTAGTCTAGTCCTCAAATATTCAAAATTGTCCTTCGGTAAGGGCTTGGTAAAAATATCATCTAGTTGTTCTTTAGATTTCACAAATTTTAGTTTCACCTACTTCTCTTGTACTTGTTCCCTCAAATAATGATACTTAATAGATGTGTGCTTTATTTTTTAATGCATCACTAGATTCTTGGAAATTTTTATAGCACTTGTATTGTCACAATATATAATCATTAGATTAGTGATCAATTTATTCATTCCTTCCAACACTTGTTTTATCCAAGTAATATTTGAACAATTTTTAGCAACAACAACAACATACTTTGCTTCAGTAGTAGACTGAGAAATGCAAGCTTGTTGCTTTCAAATCAAAGTCACAAGCCTTTCCCCTAAAAAGAATGCTCCATCATTTGTGCTCTTTTGGTCATCAATATTTCTAGCCTAATCTATATCTATGTAAACTCAGAGTTCAAATTTTCCTTCCTTTGTGTACCATAAACCATAGTCTTCAATCTTCTTCAAGTATCTCAGAATCCTTTTAACAACAACCATGTGTGAATCTTTAGGAGTAGCATAAAATCTTTCCACAATCCCAATTGTGTGTGTTATATCAGGCCTACTATGTACCACATACATTAGGTTCCCAATAATTGATCTATATAGTGTCTGATTTACCTTGGTTGATTCATCATCCTTTGTTAACTTACATCCTCTCACCATTGGTGTTCCTACCAATTTTGAATCTTCCATGCCAAAAGGCTTTAACACTTCCTTTATGTATTTTTATTGAGTGATGAAAATCCCATCATTCTATTGTATAGTATGCAAACCTAGAAAGAATTTAATCTCTCCAAACATTGACATCTCAAATTCCTTTCTTATTTCATCAGCAAAAAAATTTCAAATCAAATCATGTCCTCAAAATATTATGTCATCAACAAAAATTTTAGAAATTAAAATATTATCATCAGATTCTCCTTTCATGTAAAAATTATTGTTATTACTTGTTCTACAAAGCCAATACTAATAATATAAGCATATATTCTTTCATACCACACTCTTGGTGCTTGCTTTAGTCCATACAGAGCTTTGTGCAGTCTACATACCATGTTCTTTTGATTCAGATCAACAAAACCTTTTGGTTGTTCAATGTAGACCTTCTCCTCAAGAATTCCATTCAGAAATGTTGATTTCACATCCATTTGATCTACTTTGAGTCCCTTATCTGCAACATATGCAAGTAATATACAAACTCCTCCAAGTCTTGCTACTGGTGTAAAAGTTTCACCATAGTCTATACCTTCTTCTTGTGTGTATCCCTTGCATAAAAGTCTTGTCTTATTCCTAGTGACCTCACCATTCTCATTTAACTTGTTTCTGAAAATCCACTTAGTACCAATTACATTTTTATCATTTGGTCTCAGTACCAACGTCCATGTCTTATTTTTCTCAATTTTTTCAATTTATTCATTCATAGCCTTAATTCATTCCTCATCTTTAAGTGCATCTCTAAGATTCTTAGGCTCAAATTCATAAACTAAGCATGTGTTTTATCTTAACTTACTTTAGGTCATCATGCCATCTTGCTTGTCTCCAATGATTTGGTTCTATGGATGGTGTCTTCTAACAAATCTTTCTAGAACTTGTTCTCTTCTTTGCTCATCATTCAGATCAGGTTCATTATCTTTCTCGGTAGCTTCTTCCTAGTTCTCAGTTTGTATTTGTTGATTCTCAGTAGCATTTTCCTGATGCTCGGTAGACTCAGCCTATGGCTTTAGTAGATAGTCTGGATGCTCAACATATGTAGACCTACCATAGTCTTCTGGTTCCTTCCTTCTTTCTTCATCATTATTTTCAGCAAAATTATCAACTTTTACATTAGCACTTTCAACCATTTTATTAGTAGCCTTGTTCAAACATTTATAAGCTTTACTCTTAGTAGAATATTCCAAAAATATTCCTTCATCACCTTTAGAGTCAAATTTACCATTCCTATCATCTTTCAGAATGTAACACCTACTTCCAAAAGTTTTGAAATAACTTACATTCAGTGTATAGTCAAACCATAACTCATAAGGTGTCTTTTTTGTGTCTTTCTTTATTTGAGCTTAGTTCAAGGTGTATACAGTAGTGCTAACTACTTCTATCCAATACATTTGTGCAACATCTTTCTCAATCATCAATGTTCTAGCACAATCAACAATAGATCAGTTCCTTCTCTTAGAAAATCCATTCTGTTGTGGTGTCTTTGGTGCAGAAACTTATCATTTGATTCCATGCTCATTACAAAATTTAGTGAATTCATAAAAAATAAACTCACCTCCTTTATTATATCTTAAGCATTTTAAGTCTTTATTGGTTTCTTTTTCAACTTTAGCCTTATACCACTTAAACAACTTGAAACCCTCATATTTTTCTTTTAAGAACATGACTATCATCATCCTAGAGTAGTCATCAACAAATAAAAAAAATATTAGTCACCATAGTAACTCTGAGTTCTCATAGGACCACATTAGTCAGTATGTACCAACTCCAAAATACCTTTAGATGGATTGTCTTTTCTTTTAAAACTAGATTTTGTCATCTTTCCTTTCTAACATTGATTGCATATAACATGATTAGGTTTGGTTAGACTCGATAAACCTCTAACTCTTCTCTTTTAACTAATCTTAACCATGTTATCAAAGTTCACATGACACAGTCTCTTATGCGGCCACAACCATACATCTTCATTTTTGGCCAACAAACAAGAAGTTTCAGCATTGTCAAGATAGAATAGATTACCTTTTGATTGTCCTCCAATACCGACCAACTTTTTGGTTTCATCATAGATTTTCACCTTCTTAGTTTCATATGAAACTCAGTGACCTGAGTTATTCATCTATGCTACACTCAATAAATTGTAGTTAAGTCTTTTTACCTAGTATGCATTATCACATCTAATCCTCTCATTCAATAAGATAGACCCTTTTCCTTTCAATTGACAAGGTGTATCATTTCCCATTTTGACTGATCCTCCATTAGAGTGTTCAAGGTATTAAAATTTATCTTCATCACCATTCATGTGATGTGTACAGCCACTAACAATGATCCAAGTATCATTCCTGCTAACTTTAGAAATAAGGGTTGTTTCTACATACATTTCCTCTTCTTTTAAATCATCTTTCATTGCAACAAATACCAGTTCAATTTCATCATCAGTGTTAGTTTCGGTATCATTCTCACTTCTCCAATAAGGTAACATGTCTTCTTTCCTTTATCTTTGTAATCTCAGTTGTTTCTTCTGTCATAGTGTCAGTTTCCTCTGTTATCTCTTCTTCCAAACTTTCCATCACCAGATCGATCATTGTCTTTATCTTCTTCTTTCCTGTTAGGACATCTAGCAACAATATGGCTAATCCCTTTACAATTAAAACAAGCTAAAGGTAACTTTCCCTTATACCTTCCTTTACCTTTCTGAAGTCTTCGGGCCATAAGTGCTTCAAACTCATCAAGCTCATATTCTCTGTCACTACCACTTTCATTCTTTATATTATGCTTACTACTAGATTTACTGATCTTCAGGGAAGACATAAAATCAGACTCAACACTTGATACAACACTATTTTCATAATTATTTAGCTCAAAAGTAGTCATATTTCCAATTAGACTATCAAGGGTGAGAGTACTATTAGGTGCAAACCTCATTTCATGAGTTGTATATATTCTAATTACATAGATAGGCAGCAAGGTTCTCAGTATTTTACTTACAACAGTATCTTCAGAAATAATACCTCCTACTCATCAGATAGCATTGACCACCTCTTTGATTCGGTTAGAGTATTGTGTGATTTTCTCACATTATTTAATTTTCATGTCATCAAATCTAACTCTTAAACTTTCAGTTCTGGCTCTCATTACATTTACATCACCACCATGAGCTAGTGCAAGTTTTTCACACATTTCCTTCACTGTAGTGCATGCACTGACATCTTCAAATTTAGCATCAGATAGAGAAGCAATAATCTCTATCATAGTTATGTTGTTTTCATATCTATCTCTTAAGTGATCAACTATCAAAGGTTCAATAGTCAGTTGTATGTAGCTATTGTCTAGTAGTGTGATAGTAGATTCTCCAATTCTAGATATGTGAAGCCTCATCCTACTTTTCCATGTTAAGAATCTATCTTTGTTAAGCTTAGGCACTTCTTTCTTATACATCTTGTGATCCTTTTCTTAAGTCCTTGAAACTTTCCTCCAAGAAACCAATATGCTCTGATACCAATTGTTAGAATAACTGAGAGGGAGGGGGGGGGGGTGAATTAGTTAAATCAGTTATCCTATAGTCCCAAACTCTCATATGTACTTTTCAAAACTTTTTCAACAATATAAATAACTCGGTAAGATAAAATATCAATTTGTCTGTTCATTTACCAAATACTAGTAATTTTCCAAACTGTGATTACCGATTAAATCAAATATGCAGTATATAAATTATGATATCAAAATAATCATCAAAAATAACACATAACACAATTACTTAACATGGAAACCCTACTAAGGGAAAAACCACCTGGGACCGGTAACCCAAAATATTTCACTCTTCTGAAGTGAGCTCGATTAGGAGCCAACCCTATTAAAGGTTACAATGCACACTGTTAGGTGTGACCTGGTTAGAGGATTTATCACTAACAGTTAACTCTTGACCAACATTCACTATGGGGTCATCAATATAACAATTAACATTCAAGGAATTTCATATGGAAATACATAAGACTATTAAGTCCACTCGGTTAAGAGATTTTGTTGAATCAATGGTTAAACTGATACAATTTTGATCTGATTCAAATACAACTCAATTGAAAATATTTAGATCTATGCTAAGCTCATAAAACTCATCTGATCATTAATCAATTCACTTCCTCAATATTTCCCCAGCTTACTTCACTCGGTGTATAGTTCTTTGATGCTCGATAATGTCTGTAGCTTGCTTTTATCTGTAACCAGTTTGATTAGGAATGCATGAATAATGTCTTTATGCAAAATATTTTGTAGTCTCTATTTTTTTGACATGTTTAAAAAATGAAACTCATGTCTCTTAAATAGATAAGTAAACCATTTTTATACCAGCCATCAAATTTTGCCTCTTAATATCCTTCATCCATTTTTCTGCTTAAACCTTCCTCGGAAAATGTTTCAATAACATGTTTCAATCTCATCCTTTAGATCATCTCTGAATTATATTAGTCATGGATCTTATAACAAACTCTATCCTTTACCTTGAAATCATAACAATTTCTAGCTTATCAATTTCAGTCGGTCGTTCTTAGCATTTAATGTTTTCATCCATACTCGGTTAATACTGAATTCGTTGGTGATAACTAACTTTGTTATTACTATCACTTGATATACATTGCACTGGATCAGTGTATACAAAATTCTTCAATTACCAAACACATTAACTTGTTCAATTTAATCTTCATAATGGAATAATGTAACATGCTCAAGTCAACAATATAAAGTCATAGACTCATTAATAAGTCACCCAATGTATACCTTATCCTTATCTATCATATCCATCTTTTTCTTATGTAGATATCTCATTTCTTCACCATTTCTTCCTTCTATAGAAATTCAAATGTTTGTCACTATTGTGATAGTATAGTCAAAACTAGTTGACATTAATGACAACATATTGACTGATTTAATCATCTTACATATCACTTTAATAGCTCGATGATCTCTAATCACTATTCCTTTTGTTCATCAATATATTCAATTAGTTGTAGGTCATCAAATGGCTCCAATATATGGAAAACCTCTATTGTTATACATATCAGCCACAGATATGTCATTAGGATTATTGCTTGCATAAGAAGATGAGGCTAAAAAGGAGAGAGCTATATACTATATCAGTAGAACTTTGGTCACATATGAGCTGAACTATTCCATGATTGAAAAAGCATGCTTAGCAGTGGTATTTTCATCCCAAAATGTTAGGCATTAAATGTTGGCACATAAGGTGAAACTAGTGGCTAAGATTGATCCACTCAAATATTTGTTGAGTAAGGAAATGTTGATAGGGAGACTAGAAAAGTGGGTCCTAATTCTAATTATATTTGACATTGAATATGTTGATAGAAAAGCCATAAAAGGACAAGTGATAGCTAATCAAATTGCAGAAACACCATTAACATATGATACACCATTATATGTTGAATTTCCTAATGAAGCTAGTATGCACTTGACATAACACCCATGGAAAATGTATTTTTACAGCTCCTTCACACAACAAGGATCAGGAGCTGGATGCTTATTCATTACGCCACAAGGATATAAAATTCCAAAAGCATATAAGATAATTTTTTCATGTACAAACAACATAGCAGAGTATGAAGTGCTAGTGAATGGCCTAAAACTTGCAATAGAGTGGAAAATTTATTGAATTACACATCTATGGAGATTCCCAAATCATTATCAATTAGGTGAATGGTGACTATCAGAAAAAACATGACAAGCTAATGCCTTAAAAAATAATGGTGGATGACTTGAATAAATACTTTGTCTTCATCACATTAGAGAAAATTTCAAGATCAGAAAATAGAGCAGCAGATGCGATGGCTACTTTAGCATCAATGTTACAACTTTAAGAACATCAATTTCTCTATGACTTCCAAGTGGAAAAACTCCCATTCCCAGCCTATGACTCACTTGAATCCCAAATTGTTTGTGCCCTTGAAACTTAAGTTTTATCTAGATATGCCCATATCTACTCCTACCTAAAAGACCAAACAATCTTTGAAGGCTATTCCAGAAATGAAAAGAGATCCCTTATAAGAATGGCATCATGTTATATAATCATCTCTAATGACTTGTATAGATGTGGTCTAGATGGTACACTTCTTAGGTGTTTAGAAAATGAAGAGTCTAATCATGCATTAAAGGAAGTACATGAAGGTGTGTGTGGGTCACACTTGAAGGGTTTTTCATTAGCCAAGAAACTCTTAAGAGTAGGATATTATTGGCCCACAATGGAAAAAGATGCTATCCATTTCTCAAAAAAATGTAAGAAATGTCAGATTACTGGTAACCTGATACATGCTCCAACAAGGGATCTAATTCAATTCATAACACATTGGCCATTCTAGCAATGGGCCTTTGATCTATTTGGACAGATATACCCAAATTCATCAAATGGACATAAATACATCATTACTGCAAATGAGTATTTCACAAAATAGGTGGAAGTTGTACCACTGTCTAATGCAAATGGAAAACAAATTTCACTATTTATCTTGAACTATATAAAATACCCTCTTCGATTGTGACTGACAATGGGTGTAATGCCCAAAATAATCTGACAAAAACACAAAAACAAATTTTTTTTGATAAAACTCTAACGAATGTCTAGGACAACCAGGTTACACAAAAGCCCATAAATGTGAAGCTTCGAGATCAAAAGCTCACATGGGTTAGTCACCCAATGTCTCAAGGGGCACGAGGCATCTGTTGGCATGCCTTCATCCCCTACAAGGTGGAAGACATTACGTTCCAAGAGAAGGGACAATATAAAAGGGATGACAGCTCCCTAAACTTACCGAGAGAGAGTACCAAGGGTAAAATGGAATAACACTAAGAATCTAAGGAACTAATTCTAATAAAATAATTAACATTATAATTAACCTTGATTTAATGAATTAATTAACTTTAATGGATATTCTGTTTAAGAGGAGAAACTTGTTATTAACTATTAAAATCAATAACATTAATATAACATCTTAAAGATACTATAATCATTTTAGTAAACAATAATAAAATTTAAATTAAACAATTATTCCTAGACTATTATTTCTAGACTAAAGTTAAACTCTTACAAATGTAAAATTCATCATGATTTAAATTTTCCAATTATACATAAGTATTTCAACTTCATAAACATTATAAGTAAAAATGCTAGGGTAACTAATAAATTGTGCAGCATAATCTTTTAATATTAAAATAATTAAAAGGTGATTCCAATATACAATTACACAAAAAGAACTTAGTTTATAACAATATTAATTTGGCTAAATAAAATACAGACTTACCATTTAAAATAGACAACCTTTTGTAAAAGGGCGTTTATCATAATAGAAGGATATTATTTTTTTTAAGATAGCAATTATAAGTTTACTAAGTGCTATACAGCATGAAAAATTATATTCTATTATTAATAGTGCCCCCCCAAACCCTAATCCAAAATTAGGGTTGGGGGTCACTTTATAAACATTTCCAAAACCCTAACTTTCTCATTTTATCTCTTGCAGGTTTGAGGGGAAAAGAAGAGTTGAAGATTTTTTTATTTTTTTAAAGAGAATCTTCCCAACATAGTGGGGTATTCTATCTGGCCTACAAGATTTCTCTTAATACCATAAGAGTTCTTCTTGGGCCATTAGCAGACTTTGCCCAACTGTTGTTTACTTTTAGAGGGTATACATATTTTTCTCCTATTCTATATTTTGGCTTCCAAATCATTTGCTTATGTTTAAGAAGTATGTGAAACTCCCTTAGTTTTATTTTATATTTTTTTTAGATCCGTTATACAGATCAATTGCTGGTGAATCTATTTAACAACCCTTTGAAATGGTGATATAAGGCAATGTTTCTCTTCTTTTAAGTCTGCACAAATTTTTTTATATTTATTAATATATTATTATTATTTTTTACAGTTTTAAAGAGGCCCTACCTCCGTTTTGTTTGTGGCTAGGCCGTGACAAAGAGCAATCACTATCGTGACTGTAGCCATGATAGAGACCTAGGTCTCTACCATGTTTGCAATCATAGTAGAGACTGTCGTGGCTCTAAGCCATGATAGTGCTCAGGCACTACCATGACTTAGGGTCATGGCAGCACTACAGACGCTTGCACGTGCGTAGGAAAGAGGATAAAGGGCTTTGACCCAACATTCATTTGCTAACATTTATTTTTTTGTTGATTATAGAACATGTATATTATAATATGGTATATTATATATTATACATTGTTACATGTATAATATATAATATGTAATATTATACATTATTTAATGTATAATATATAACATGTAATATTATATTATATAATATTTCAAGTTAAGAATAGATAAAAGGCATTGTTTATTTTAGCTTTTTTTTTAAAAAGAAATATATAATATATGATTATATATATATATATATATATATATATATATATATATATATATATATATATATATATATATATATATATATATATATATATATATATATATTATTTTGTTTTTATCGATAAAAGGCCGAAGCCCTAGACATTTTTTATTAATATAAATAGTTATATTACAATGTGACCCCGCTCACTGCAGGTGTTGGTAGGAAAGAGCAAGGCTGAGAAAACCTCCAGCCTTGCCCGGGACCATAGGTCCTGACCTTATACAAAAATTTACATGGGCATACCCACGACTCGACAATTGTCGAGATTTGTTAAAATACATATTTTCCGTAGGCATACCCATGGCTCGATACCTATCGAGATTTGTACATATTTTACGTAGGCATACCCACGTCCCGAAAAAACTCTAGATTGATTTTTTTAAAATCATGAATTATACATAGAATGTCGATTAGACAAGGATTACATCATTTGTACAATTGAAGCAGAGTTTCTGATCCTCCTACTATGTCAAGTATATGTGTTGAACATCTGAATGATAGTCCTTCCTGAAAAAAACAAGACAAAATTCCTCCGAGACCAAGGTTAACCTGCATCAAGATAAAAATTCTACATCTCGGCTACATAACCTATCTAAGAATATTTGATATTGACTATGAAGCCTGTAGTTAAACACTTTTATTATTGACAATATAATACTAAAAATAAATACTCTTGTGATTAAAAACCCTTACCACTAAAGATTAACAATTCCTGCCACGAGAGTCTTAACATTTTAGGCATATTTATAGCAGAACTAAATATACTCCTCAGCACTATACTAGTGCTCTGACTAATTTCAAGTCATACCTAGCTAACTATCAGAAAGAAGATAATAGCAGAGTTCATTATGGGCCTCTAATATTTACATCATTCAGAAAAAGCTGCAATGATTTCCAATCTCCTCAAATTGTAAGGCAAAAAATAATTAGTTTGAACATATGGTTATATATATATGTAGATTATATATATATAACCATGTGTTCATACCCTTACCGGATCTGTGAGATCTTCCGAGGCTTATCCAATATATAAATATATATTTGGAAAGCTCTATATATTAATATATGTATACTGTCATCAGTATACCTATATTTATGACTCTTATATATAAAAGTAACAGGAAAGAGAAGAACATCCAGTACCTTAAGCCAAACATACTCTGAAGCCCTGTTAGTTATTATATATAAGCCATTTTGAAATACTCATAGGAGGAAGCTAGAATTTATATATAAATATATATATACAAACACCTGTATATATATATATTTATATATACCATAAAAACATATGTCCCTGTCTCTTTATACTACATTCTCAATTAAGGAAATGATTCAATTGCAAGTTGCCTATTAAAGAAAGTAATAACTTTATTTGTTGCTCAATACATCCCCAGTTCTTATCATACATGTATCCTATGCTGAATGTTCTAACTTAATTTTAAATTTCCTAGCTGAATTATTTCCTCTTTTAGATTGTTTTCTAGAGGTGATCAAATGTATATAAATATAGATATACTATTATCAACATATCTATATTTATATATATTAAACTATAAAAGGTAACAGGATTGAAGACTTCCTGATTCTGATCTTGCAAATCATTATATCTTAGCTTTAAGCATCAGTATATATATCTATATATACTATTACTAGTATATATATATCTATATACCTAATATATACTCTGACTTTAGGATCCTTTAACTTAATATAGGAATACCAATTGTGACTAGGTTTTGTACTGTATTCTCAAATGCATGCAATTTTACTAACTGTGCCTCATCTTCTGCAACACGAAATGCTTCCCTGAGTAAAAACAATGCTTAGAAGACCTTGCTAGCTTAAAGTAAGATAAGATGGTATATAAATACGTTTATATATACATATATATAATGTGCATATATATAAACACATGTACATACCATTATCCTGTCTAAGGACATCATTAATATAGCACTTAGCAAGGTTTGTTAAGAAGAATATGAATATATGTATATACATATACATATATTCATATACTCTTACCCATGTCTAGCTATGTAGCAAAACAGTAAAAGTATCCATTGACCCCCTTCCCAGGGGCATCACCTCAGGGATTTTATTAACTCCTTACAGTAACATAATTAACATGACTTAGTCCATATAATGATAACAAATTAGCTATGAATACCTTCATGTCAAAGGGAATCCGATCATGATTATCATTTCCAAGTATTTTCTCTAAGAGTGTATAATAATGTCAACCATGTATTATGGAGACACCCTTTAATCTACTGTTGTGAAAGTACTGTTGCCCAAAATTTCCCTATCATTCCCTTTTTTGCCGCATCTTTTTTGTTCCAAGAAATGCTCAAGTGTCAAAACCCTCTATGTTTTCTACCTTTTGGCCCAAAAACCTAGTGTGTTTTCGACCTTCTCTCTCAAGGCTTGGGATGTTTTTGACTTTTAGTCCAAAAATTTTCTGTGTTTTTAACCTCTAGTTTGAAAACCCTCTATGTTTTCAACCTTCAAGTGCACAACTCTGACCAAGCGGGTCCCAGTTCCTCATAGCCATGCAAGTGCAGTGGAGATCTGACGGCTGTCGCATAATCTCACAGAATCTTTTGAGCCCATGAGATCATGCAACAACAGTCGGATTAGAATCTCAGTGGGTCTGCATTTTTTGAGTGAGGTGGCATATTTCCTAAGTGCGCTATCGTGACCAGGTGGGTCCCAGTTTCTAACGTCACCACGGGGCCAATCAGTAGTCAAGCAAACAACAAGCCACCAATGGTCAGTGGTTAACATCTAACAGTTGGTCGCATGATCGCATGGGCTCTTCCGAGCCCATGCGACCATGTGACAAACCGTCAGCGGTCACAGTTAAGGCAGTTCACAACAGTTTTGGTGGTGTGGTTTCATGCTTGTTTCATGATCACATGCGGCTTTCCAAGCGCATGCAATCATGCGACAAGCCTCTAGCAGTTAGCAGGGACTATGACTCCGGCGGTGGGTCCATGGACAGTGATGTATCCATTTGGACTGAGGTAAATGCATAGGATTCAGCATTTGATTCCACCTTTCTGGATAAATGCAACCAGTGAAAGCCATTGCTCGGTCACTCTTAATGTAGTAGGTGCTGAGTCTAGTGTCCATGTTTCCTCTATGAAACTATAAACAATAAAACTTTTTTATAAATAGCCATTGTTCGGTTATTCTGGACTTTTCCAGAAGACTCCTTCCCTTGTTCAAGATCCTTCCAGACTTCACTCAAATAAGTGGGGTGGTTTTTCTCTTTGCATAATACCCTTTTCCTTTGTTACCTAGAGCCTAGAGGCTACAAGCTAACATTTCGCATTCCCTGAATAACTTGATGGCGTTCACACCCGTGAACTGTCATCAATATTTATGAATCCAAAACTTACTCTTGAAACAATATCTTCTTGCCTAGACACTATTTATCTGGTTGGAAATTGCCTATTAGTGAGTCTTAATGAAATGATCTCTAATCAATGACCATACAAAGGTATAGGAGCATCTGCTATACATCATGAAGCTATATCTTCTTATATATGACTTAGTCCATATAATGATAACAAATTAGCTATGAATACCTTCATGTCAAAGGGAATCCGATCATAATTATCATTTCCAAGTATTTTCTCTAAGAGTGTATAATAATGTCAGCCATGTATTATGGAGACGCCCTTTAATCTGCTGTTGTGAAAGTACTATTTCCCAAAATTTCCCTATCATTCCCTTTTTGGCCGCATCCTATTTGTTCCAAGAAATGCTCAAGTGTCAAAACCCTCTGTGTTTTCTGCCTTTTGGCCAAAAAACCCAATGTGTTTTCGACCTCCAGTTTGAAAACCCTCTATGTTTTTGACCTTAAAGTGTGCAACTCTGATGAAGGGTGCTCCCCTTTATACCAAAAACATATAACAAAAACAGAGAAACAACAACAATATGCAAGAACAGAAAAATTGGCTTCTTATTATCTCCACAAATGTGGAATTACAAATTTTTAGAATTGCAATATGCAAAGCCACATGGGCATTCCCTTACAATATTCTGTAGGACAAGCCTCGAATCAATACCCAGAACTGCCCTAGACAACACTACGGGCCTTCTTTATATAGGCAATTTCCACTGCCCGAGAAGGTTCCAAAAATTTAGCCCTAAGGGCCGACAAAACTTGGAATTATTTTATTTTCAATTTATTACATCAAAGTCGGCTCAAAATAACCTTTGAAACCCGAACATAAATTTTGAAGGAAAATTATTTTTTGCCATTTCAGGTGACCCAACTTTCGGAGACCATAAGTCATCACCAGTTGACCTGATTGACTATTATAACCCCATTTTGGAAATGCCATGAAGCGCTCTACAGGCTTGACTAGTGCAAGCGCTTGTCACCGAAATTTTCAACCTCATTCGAGGCCTCTAAAGCCTTCAAAATTGAGTTCAAAGTTTCTGTACCCTACTGCCAATACTGAAAATCTTCAATATCTTCAAAACTAGACCTGATCTAGCCATGAAACTTTACTGGTAGGCTGATATGATTGAGATGAACCTCCACATGTAGAAATTAGAACATTCCGAGATTGATGACCAACTTACTAAAAATAGAAAGTTTCCATAAATAGCAGCTCTGCACAAGATAGCCCTTATTGAATACAAAAACATAAATATTTTTGGGTGATGCAAGATTGCTCTTACACCCAGGATGCTCCTGCATCAGACACCCAGGGTAATTTGAGAAGTGACCTCGTCATGTCTCAAGTGTGTAGAGGAAAACCAAGATGGTTAACCTTCTCCTTTGTCAACCATGATGAATCTTCAACAGGTCATCCTTTCCACTTGACCATATATTCTTCATATGTCCTATGCCTTGTGCTTCTGCCAATGCGACTGTCCAGTATGTCTTCAATCTCCTTGATATCTAAACTACTTGCTGGAATACTCCACTATGCTGCTGTAACCTCATCTTCAACACTTCCTTCATGATACTCTATCAAATCTGAAATGTTAAACACTGGTAAAATATTCAACTCACTAGGCAAATGTACCTCATATTCATTTCCTCAATCATGCTTCTTCAATATCTTACATGGTCCAAACTTTTTTATTTTCAGCTTGTTATATGTACCAACTGGAAACCGCTCCTTCTGCAAATGAACCATGACTTCATCTCCAACTTGAAATTCTTTATGCCTCCTTTTCACATCTTCCTTAGCCTTATACTGTGTATTCATCTTGGTAATGTGCTTCCTCACTTCCTCATGGATGTTCTTCAAATGTTCTACAAAATCCTCACCTTCAGCACTACTTATTTCTCCTTTATCTATCTTTCTTAATTCAGATGCATTTCTTGGACTACTCCCATATACAATCTGGAATGGTGATTTACCAGTGCTCCTATTGACAGAATTATTGTATGCAAATTCTGCCTGTGGTAAAATCAAATCCCATCCTGTTGGCTTATCTCCAACCAAACATCTCAGCAAATTTCTCAAACTCCTATTCACCACCTCTGTCTGTCCATCAGTCTGTGGATGATGTGATGAACTAAACTTCAAATCTATCTTCAAATTCTTCCATAATGTACGCCAAAAATATCCAACAAACTTAGTATCTCTATCTGAAACTATAGTCTTTGGCAAACCATGTAGTCTCGCTACTTCTTTGAAAAACAATTCTGCTACATGAACAACATCATTAGTCTTCTTGCAGGGAATAAAATGTGTCATCTTTGAAAATCTGTCAACTACCACAAAAATTGAATCATGTCCCCGTTGCATCCTTGGCAAACCAAGAACAAAGTCCATACTGATATCCTCCCAAGGCCTCTCTGGTACAGGTAATGGCTGATACAACCCTATATTCAGATTCACTCCCTTCGCCATCTGACATACTCTGCAACTCTATACAAAATTATTGACATCTTATTGCAACTATGGCCAATAATAATTTTCACTAACCAAAGCAAGGGTTTTATCATGACCAAAATGTCCAGCCAATCCTTCGTTATGCTTCTCTTTGATGAGATTCTCCCTTATAGAACTTCTTGGAATGCACAACTGACTCCCTTTAAATAGCATATCATCCTAGATGATGAAATCCAGCCATTTTATCCTGTCTAGAGTAACAGGCTCCTTACAAGCTTTCCAAGCTCCACCAAAATCAGGATCCTCTGGATACAAATTCTTGAGTTCCTTGAACCCAACAACCTCAATCTGCATCTCTGTCAGCAATAGTTATCTTCTGTTAAGAGCATCTACAACCCTATTAGACTTTCAACTTCTGTGTTTCAAAATGAATGTATAACTCTGCAAAAACTCAACCCATTTCAAATGCCTTTGATTCAACTTTCCTTGACTATTCAAATATTGCAAAGCATGCTAATCAGTATACAAAACAAACTTCTTAGGAAGCAGATAGTGTCTCCACTTCTTCAATGCCTGAAGTATAGCGTAAAATTCTTGATCATAAACAAAATATTTTCTCTTGGCATCATTTAACTTCTCACTGAAATAAGCAATAGGTTTGCCTTCTTAGCTCATAACAGCTCCTATTGCAGTACCGCTAGCATCATAGTCTACTTGAAACACCTTATTAAAATCTGGAAGTGCTAAAATGGGTTGTTCTGTAACTTTTTGTTTCAACAATTGAAAACTCTTTTCTGCCCCATTAGTCCACTTAAACTCTTTTTTATCCCCTCTCATTGTTTCAGTCAAGGGACCACAAATACTGCTAAAATTTCTGATAAAATTTTTGTAAAACTAGCCAAACCATGAAAAGATCTTACTTCGGTAGCACTCCTTGGAGTAGGCCATTCAAGGATAGCCTGTACTTTCTCTAGGTCCATTTTCAGACCTTCTGTTGAAACTACAAATCTCAAATATACTAACTCCTTCTTCACAAAATTGCACTTCTTCAAATTAATCAACAATTTCTCATCTCTCAGCTTCTCAAACACTATATGAATATGCATCATATGTTCCTCTAATGTCTTGCTAAAGATCAAAATATCATCTAGGTAAACAATGACAAACTTACCCAGAAATTCTTTCAGAACCTCGTTCATGAGCCACATGAAAGTGCTCGATGCATTGGTTAGCCCAAAAGGCATGACCAACCACTCATATAGTTCTTCCTTTGTCTTGAAGGTAGTCTTCCATTCATCTCCTTCTCTGATCTGAATCTGATGATATCCACTCTTCAGATCTATCTGTGAGAAATACACAGCTCCACTCAAACAATCCATAATATCATCCATTCGTGGCAATGGAAACCTATACTTGATTATGATCTTGTTTATTGCTCTTGAATCTATACACATCCTCCATTCACCATTCTTCTTTGGTGCTAATACCACTTGTACAGCACAGGGACTCAGACTCTCTCGAATCAACCCCTTCTGTAATAACTCATGTACTTGTCTGTTCAACTCTTCACTTTCTGCTGGTGTCATTCTGTGTGCTGCCTTGTTTGGAAAACTAGCTCCTGGAATCAAATCCATTTGATGACTGATCTTCCTTACCGGTGGTAATCCATCAGGTACATTATTAGATACAATATCCTTAAACTCATTCAACAAATCTATAACCTCTACAAGTATATCCTTTATTTCCTCTTTACCAGCTTTTGGAATTAAAGCAAAACACACATGCTCATGCCTCATACCATCTAGGAATTTTCTTCCATCAACAAAAGTTATTCTTGCATTATCACATACCTTTTCTTCAGTCTCCTTCAATGGCTTTAGCTTATGTCGCACTCCATCCTTTGTCAAGGAATAGGTATTCGCATGACCATCGTGTACAGCACATCTGTCAAACTGCCACGATCTACCCAACAACATATGACATGCATCCATAGAGATGATATCACATAGTACCTCATCTTGGTACCTGTCGATCTTGAACTTTACCACGCACTGTTCATTGACCATGACCTTGTGGTCATCCTGCACCCAAGCAATCCAATAAGGATGTGGGTGTTTCTATTTCTTAAGCTTCAACTTTGTCACCATCTCTTCTGACACCAAATTGCCAGTGCTTCCACTATCGATAATCACATCATAGCATTTACCCTCACACTTGCACCTGGTGCGAAATAGGCTCCTCCTTTGTTCAGGTTCATTCTCACCACTCAGCAAGACTCTTCTATTAATTAGTGTTTCTCCTCTTTCAGCATCTTCAGAATTTGATGATCTAGCATCTTCATCTACATGTGCAACTCTGGCTTGGCCTTCATTTCTCCTGTCTATTTTTCCTTCACATTGAGGACATTCAAATGCCCTATGACCTTCTTCTCTACAGTGAAAATATGTTCCACGGAAGCCTCCTCTTACTAAACATTGTCCTCTTCCTGTTCCTCTCTGATCTCTATTATTCTGATCTTGGAAATGATTGGAATTGTTTCCTCTCTGATTCTAGCTACTACTGGCCTCATCCTTCCTTTTTGGATCTTCATTTCGGCCACCATATGACCGTCCACCAGATCTTCCACCATGACCTCTTCCATTTTATCTGCTTTCAAACTTCTTTTTTAGCTTTTCCTCTACTTTTAGGGCAAACTGGTATGCCTCTTCAATACTGTTCATTCGAACCAGATTCAACTCCTCTTGAATGCTTGGCCTTAACCCATTAAGGTATCGGGCAACTTTCTCCTTATCAGCTTCTACATGGTCTATTCTGATGAGGAGTCGATAGAACTCCTCTATATACTCCTGAACTGATCTTCCTGCTTGCTTCAAACTTTGCATTTTCTTTAGTAGGTCAAGCTCATAATCAACAGGAATGAACTGTCGCTTCAATTTATCCACCATCTGATCTCATCTTGTGATTTTATCTTTCCCTCTTCTATTTCGCTCTAATTGGATCTCTTGCCACCAGATCTTAGCATGACCTTTCAGTCTGGCCTTCGCAAATTTGACCCTATTAGGATCTTCAACATTTTCATACTCAAAATTTTTCTCACATTCATTGATCCAGTCAATCAATTCCTCTGGGTTAAGATTTCCTGAAAATGCAGGAAGCTCAATCTTAGGTCTTTTTCCAATCTTGGAAATGGCTTGAAAAAGTCTTTCTTCCTCCTGGTTCACAACTTTGACTTCTCCTTCTCCTTCTCCTTCTTGATCTTCTTCTTCGGCTTCATCCTCACTTTCATCTCTGACATTAAGATTCATTCCTCTGGGAATCTCCTCTTGCAATGCTCGCACTTGTCTTTGGAGCACTCTAACCTCAAGTGTTACAACACCAGCTCTTCTGCCATGTTCCCTTCGTGGAGGCATTTTCACGATGTGTGTTGGAACCCTAACCATGGTCTTGGTGCAAACTACCTCACAGTCGGTGATCTGTTTACACACTCAAGAACTCCTACTCTGATACCACTTGATGAAGGGTGCTCCCCTTTATACCAAAAACATATAACAAGAATAGAGAAACAACAACAATATGCAAGAATAGAAAAATTGGCTTCTTATTATCTCCACAAATGTGGAATTACAAACTTTCAGAATTGCAATATGCAAAGCCACATGGGCATTCCCTTACAATATTCTGTAGGACAAGCCTCAAATCAATACCTAGATCTACTGCCCAAAACTGCCCTAGACAACACTACGGGCCTTCTTTATATAGGCAATTTCCACCACCCGAGAAGGTTCTAAAAATTTATCCCTAAGGGCCGACCAAACTTAGAATTATTTTATTTTCAATTTATTACATCAAAGTCAGATCAAAATAACCTTTGAAACCCGAACATAAATTTTGAAGGAAAATTATTTTCTGCCATTTCAAGTGACCCAACTTTCGGAGACCATAAGTCATCACTAGTTGACCCGATTGACTATTATAAACCCATTTCAGAAATGCCATGAAGCGCTCTACAGGCCTGACTGACGCAAGCGCTCATCACCCAAATTTTCAACCTCATCTGGGGCCTCTAAAGCCTTCAAAATAGAGTTCAAAATTTTTGTACCCTGCTGCCAATACTGAAAATCTTCAATATCTTCAAAACTAGACCTGATCTAGCCATGAAACTTTACTGGCAGGCTGATATGACTGAGATGAACCTCCACATGTAGAAATTAGAACATTCCAAGATTGATGACCAACTTACTACAAATAGCAAGTTTCCATAAATAGCAGCTCTGCACAAGATAGCCCTTATTGAATACAAAAACATAAATATTTTTGGGTGATGCAAGATTGCTCTTACACCTAGGATGCTCCTGCATCAGACACCCAGGGTAATTTGAGAAGTGACCCCGTCACGTCTCAAGTGTGTAGAGGAAAACCAAGATGGTTAACCTCCTCCTTTGTCAACCATGATGAATCTTCAACAGGTCATCCTTTCCACTTGACCAGATATTCTTCATATGTCCTGTGCCTTGTGCTTCTGCCAACGCGACTGTCTAGTATGTCTTCAATCTCCTTGATATCTGAACTACTTGCTGGAATACTCCACTGTGCTGCTGTAACCTCATCTTCAACACTTCCTTCATGATACTCTATCAAATCTGAAATGTTAAACACTGGTGAAATATTCAGCTCACTAGGCAAATCTACCTCATATGCATTTCCTGAATCATGCTTCTTCAATATCTAACATGGTCCAAACTTCTTCATTTTCAGCTTGTTATATGTACCAACTGGAAACCGCTCCTTCTACAAATGAACTATGACTTCATCTCCAACCTGAAATTATGTATGCCTCCTTTTCACATCTACCTTAGCCTTATACTGTGTATTCATCTTGGTAATGTGCTTCCTCACTTCCTCATGGATGTTCTTCAAATGTTCTACAAAATCCTCACCTTCAGCACTACTTATTTTTCCTTTATCTATCTTTCTTAATTTAGATGCATTTCTTGGACTACTCCCATATACAATCTAGAATGGTGATTTACCAGTGCTCCTATTGACAGAATTATTATATGCAAATTCTGCCTGTGGTAAAATCAAATCCCATCTTGTTGGCTTATCTCCAACCAAACATCTCAGCAAATTTCCTGAACTCCTATTCACCACCTCTGTCTATCCATCAGTCTGTGGATGATGTGATGAATTGAACTTCAAATCTATCTTCAACTTCTTCCACAATGTATGCCAGAAATATCCAACAAACTTAGTGTCTCTATCTGAAACTATAGTCTTTGGCAAACCATGTAGTCTCACTACTTCTCTGAAAAACAATTCTGCTACATGAACAACATCATTAGTCTTCTTGCAAGGAATAAAATGTGCCATCTTTGAAAATCTGTCAACTACCACAAAAATTGAATCATGTCCCTGCTGCGTCATTGGCAAACCAAGAACAAAGTCCATACTGATATCCTCCCAAAGCCTCTTTGGTACAGGTAATGGCTGATACAACCCTATATTCAGATTCACTCCCTTCACCATCTAACATACTCTGCAACTCTATACAAAATTCTTGACATCTTGTTGCAACTGTGGCCAATAATAATTTTCACTAACCAAAGCAAGGGTTTTATCATGACCAAAATGTCCAGCCAATCCTCCGCTATGCTTCTCTTTGATGAGATTCTCCCTCATAGAACTTCTTGGAATGCACAACTGACTCCCTCTGAATAGCATATCATCCTAGATGATGAAATCTAGCCATTTCATCCTATCTAGAATAACAGGCTCCTTACAAGCTTTCCAAGCTCTATCAAAATCAGGATCCTCTGGATACAAATTCTTGAGTTCTTTGAACCCAACCACCTCAATCTGCATCTTTGTCAGCAATAGTTGCCTTCTACTAAGAGCATCTACAACCCTATTAGACTTTCCACTTCTGTGTTTCAAAATGAATGTATAAATCTGCAAAAACTCAACCCATTTCAAATGCCTTTGATTCAACTTTCCTTGACTATTCAAATATTGCAAAGCTTGATGATCAGTATACAAAACAAACTCCTTAGGAAGCAGATAGTGTCTCCACTTCTTCAATGCCTGAACTATAGCATAAAATTCCTGATCATAAACAAAATATTTTCTCTTGGCATCATTTAACTTCTCACTGAAATAAGCAATAGGTTTTCCTTCTTGGCTCATAAGAGCTCCTATTGCAATACCGCTAGCATCACAGTCTACTTGAAACACCTTATTAAAATCTAGAAGTGCTAAAATAGGTTGTTCTATAACTTTTTGTTTCAACAATTGAAAACTCTTTTCTGCCCCATTAGTCCACTTAAACTCTTTTCTATCCCCTCTCATTGTTTCAGTCAAGGGACCACAAATACTGCTAAAATTTCTGATAAACTTTTTGTAAAACTAGCCAAACCATGAAAAGATCTTACCTCAGTAGCACTCCTTGGAGTAGGCCATTCAAGGATAGCCTGTACTTTCTCTAGGTCCATTTTCAGATCTTCTGTTGAAACTACAAATCTCAAATATACTAACTCCTTCACAAAACTGCACTTCTTCAAATTAATTAACAATTTCTCATCTCTTAGCTTCTCAAACACCATACGAATATGCATCATATGTTCCTCTAATGTCTTGATAAAGATCAAAATATCATCTAGGTAAACAATGACAAACTTACCCAGAAATTTTTTCAGAACTTCATTCATGAGCCGCATGAAAGTGCTCGGTGCATTGGTTAGCCCAAAAGGCATGACCAACCACTCATATAGTCCTTCCTTTGTCTTGAAGGTAGTCTTCCATCCATCTCCTTCTCTGATCTGAATCTAATGATATCCACTCTTCAGATCTATCTTTAAGAAATAGACAGCTCCAATCAAACAATCCATAATATCATCCATTCATGGCAATGGAAACCTATACTTGATTGTGATCTTGTTTATTGCTCTTGAATCTGTACACATCCTCCATTCACCATTATTCTTTGGTGCTAATACCACTAGTACAACACAGGGACTCAGACTTTCTTGAATCAACCCCTTCTATAATAACTCATGTACTTGTCTATTCAACTCTTCACTTTCTACTGGTGTCATTCTGTGTGCTGCCTTATTTGGAAAATTAGCTCCTGGAATCAAATCCATTTGATGACTGATCTTCCTTACTAGTTGTAATCCATCAAGTACATTATCAGATATAATATCCTTAAACTCATTCAACAAATCTGCAACTTCTACAGGTATATCCTCTATTTTCTCTTTACCAACTTTTGGAATTAAAGCAAAACACACATGCTCATGCCTCATACCATCTAGGAATTTTCTTCCATCAACAAAAGTTATTCTTGCATTACCACATACCTTTTCTTCAGTCTCCTTCAATGGCTTTAGCTAATGTCGCACTCCATCCTTTGTCAAGGAATAGGTATTCGCATGACCATCGTGTACAGCACATCTGTCAAACTGCCACGGTCTACCCAACAACATATGACATGCATCCATAGAGATGATATCACATAGTACCTCATCTTGGTACCCGCTGATGTTGAACATTACCATGCACTGTTCATTGACCATGACCTTGTGGTCATCCTGCACCTAGGCAATCCGATAAGGATGTGGGTGTTTCTATCTCTTAAGCTTCAACTTTGTCACCATCTCTTCTGACACCAAATTGTCAGTGCTTCCACTATCGATAATCACATCACAACATTTACCCTCACACTTGCACCTAGTGCTAAATAGACTCCTCCTTTGTTCAGGTTCATTCTCACCACTCAACAAGACTCTTCTATTAATTAGTGTTTCTCCTCTTTCAGCATCTTCAAAATTTGATGATCTAGCATCTTCATCTACATGTGCAACTCTGGCCTGGCCTTCATTTCTCCTATCTATTCTGCCTTGGCATTGAGGACATTCAAATGCCCTATGACCTTCTTCTCCACAGTGAAAACATGTTCCACGGAAGCCTCCTCTTCCTGAACCATGTCCTCTTCCTCTTCCTCTCTGATCTCTATTATTCTGATCTTGGAAATGATTGGAATTGTTTCCTTTCTGATTCTGGCTACTACTGGCCTCATCCTTCTTTTTCAAATCTTCATTTCGGCCACCATATGATCATCCACTAGATCTTCCACCATGACCTCTTCCATTTTTTCTGCTCTCAAACTTCTTGTTCAGCTTTTCCTCTACTTTTATGGCAAACTAGTATGCCTCCTCAATGCTATTCATTCGAACCAGATTCAACTCCTCTTGAATGCTTGGCCTTAACCCATTAAGGTATCGGGCAAATTTCTCCTTATCAGTTTTTGCATGGCCTATTCTGATGAGGAGTCGATAGAACTCCTCTGTATACTCCTGAACAGATCTTCCTGCTTGCTTCAAACTTTGCATTTTCTTTAGTAGGTCAAGCTCATAATCAAGAGGAATGAACTGTCACTTCAATTTATCCACCATCCGATCCCATCTTGTGATTTTATCTTTCCCTCTTCTATTTCACTCCAATTGGATCTCTTGGCACTAGATCTTTGCATGACCTTTCAGTCTGGCCTTCGCAAATTTGACCCTATCAGGATCCTCAACATCTTCATACTTGAAATATTCTTCACATTCATTGATCTAGTCAATCAATTCCTGTGAGTTAAGATTTCCTGAAAATGCAGGAACCTCAATCTTAGGTCTTTTTTCTATCTTGGAAATGGCTTGAAAAAGTCTTTCTTCCTCCTAGTTCACAACTTTCACTTCTCCTTCTTCTCCTTCTTGATCTTCTTCTTTGGCTTTATTCTCACTTTCATCTCTGACATTAAGATTCATTCCTCTACGAATCTCCTCTTGCAATGCTCACACTTGTCTTTGGAGCGCTCTAACCTCAAGTGTTACAACACCAGCTCTTCTACTACATTCCCTTCATGGAGGCATTTTCATGATGCGTGTTGGAACCCTAACCACGGTCCTGGTGCAAACTACCTCACAGTCAGCGATCTATTTACACACTCAAGAACTCCTGTTTTGATACCACTTGATGAAGGGTGCTCCCCTTTATACCAAAAACATATAACAAAAATAGAGAAACAACAACAATATGCAAGAACAGAAAAATTGGCTTCTTATTATCTCCACAAATGTGAAATTACAAACTTTCAGAATTGCAATATGCAAAGCCACATGGGCATTCCCTTACAATATTCTGTAGGACAAGCCTCGAATCAATACCTAGATCTACTACCCAGAACTACCCTAGACAACACTACGGGCCTTCTTTATATAGGCAATTTCCACTGCCCGAGAAGGTTCCACAAATTTAGCCCTAAGGGCCGACCAAACTTAGAATTATTTTATTTTCAATTTATTACATCAAAGTCGGATCAAAATAACCTTTGAAACCCAAACATAAATTTTGAAGGAAAATTATTTTTTGCCATTTCAGGTGACCCAACTTTTGGAGACCATAAGTCATCACCAGTTGACCCGATTGACTATTATAACCCCATTTTGGAAACACCACGAAGTGCTCTACAGGCCTATTTGGTGCAAGCACCCATCACCCAAATTTTCAACCTCATCTGAGGCCTCTAAAGCTTTCAAAACTGAGTTCAAAGTTTTTGTACCCTGCTGCCAATACCGAAAATCTTCAATATCTTCAAAACTAGACCTGATCTAGCCATGAAACTTTACTGACAGGCTGATATGACTGAGATGAACCTCCACATGTAGAAATCAAAACATTCCGAGATTGATGACCAACTTACTAAAAATAGCAAGTTTCCATAAATAGCAGCTTTGCACAAGATAACCCTTATTGAATACAAAAATATAAATATTTTTGGGTGATGCAAGATTGCTCTTACACCCAGGATGCTCCTGCATCAAACTCCTACCGAGTGGGTCCTAGTTCCTCATAGCCGTGCAAGTGCAGTGGAGATCCGATGGCTGTCACATAATCTCATGGAATCTTTTGAGCTCATGATATCATGCGACAACAGTCAGATTAGAATCTTAATGGGTCCACATTTTTTGAGTGAGGTGGCATATTTCCTAAGTGCGCTATCACGACCAGGTGGGTCCCAGTTTCTAACGACACCACGGGGATAGTCAGCAGTCAAGCAAACAACAAGCCACCAGTGGTTAGTGGTTAACATCTAATGGTTGGTCGCATGATCACATGGGCTCTTCCAAGCCCATGTGACCATGCAACAAACTATCAGTGGTCATAGTTAAGGCAGTTCACAATAGTTTTAGTGGTGCAGTTTCATGCTTGTCGCATGATCGCATGCGGCTTCCCAAGCGCATATGACCATGCGACAAGCCTCTAGTGGTCAGCAGGGACTATGACTCTGGTGGTGGGTCTATGGATGGTGATGTATCCATTTGGACTGAGGTAAATGCATAAGATTCAGCATTTGATTCCACCTTTTTGGATAAATGCAACCTCTGAAAGCCATTGCTTGGTCACTCTTAATGTAGTAGGTGCTGAGTCTAGTGTCCATGTTTCCTCTATGAAACTATAAACAATAAAAAAATTTATAAACAGTCGTTGTTCAGTTATTCTAGACTTTTCCAGAAGACTCCTTCCCTTGTTCGAGATCCTTCCAAACTTCACTCAAATAAGTGGGTTGGTATTTCTCTTTGCATAATACCCTTTTCCTTTGTTACCTGGAGCCTAGAGGCTACAAGCTAACATTTCGCATTCCCTGAATAACTTGATGGTGTTCACACCCATGAACTGTCATCAGTATTTATGAATCCAAAACTTACTCTTGAAATAATATCTTCTTGCCTAGACGCTATTTATCCGGTTGGAAATTGCCTATTACTGAGTCTTAATGAAATGATCTCTAATCAATGACCGTACAAAGGTATAGGAGCATCTGCTATACATCATGAAGCTATATCTTCTTATATCGCACTGAAACATAAAACATCTCCTACATGGAGAGTCTCAAACTTTGATATTATGCTTACAGACATACATGCTTATCTATCATTATTATCATTGGCATAATCCTACTAATGATGATAATGATAACTTCCCCAAGAAAACATACAAGTAATGCACTAAGCTTCTAGCTTCGGCTATTATTTAATAAGTAATCACTAGTTGAAATGATAACAAGGAGAAAAATGATTAATTTTTAATTCCCTGCTGGTTCATGGTGAGCTCACGAGTATAAGAGATGATGATCCAAATTTATGCCTTGCTAGTAGTTTTTCACCATGGAACGGGAAAATTGAGTGCATTTAATTATGATTATATTTGCAAGTGCTCTACTATTTATTATGCTACCTGTAAAAAAGGCTCTGCAAACACTCAATACATGATGCACACCTCTGAATAAAAAGGCGTACTATGTATAGAATATAAACCAAGTTTGTAGGTACCTACATCCCTTACTCTAATACCCCGGCCCATCCCAATCCTCTTTTCTTAGCTGAGTTTTATAGGTAATAATTTTTAGTATCTTGGGGCTCTTCAAGCAAGGCCGCTAATACTAGTATCTACCTATAGCCAAATTTAATGTCTTTGGGCTAAATGACCTCCTATAATTTGTACTAATCCCCCTATAACTACTACAAACCTATTGTTTAGTAGAAATTCATATTAATTGGAATGTTACTGCATCTATGTTAAAACCAAAAAAGTTTGTTAGAATATAAGCCTATGTAGATTATTAGATATACCGATCCATAATTGTAACTCTGTTGGCTCCTAGATTGGCTAGTTTATCTACCTCTATATTACCCTCTCTATATGTGTGTCTTATTTCATACTTCAGGATCCCCTCGATAACTTGGTTAATCTCTTCTATTTTTGAGTTAAGGGACCAATTGGGAGTTTTCTTGTTTCGAATGGCATTGATGATAATTTGTGAATCTCCTTCGATAACTACTTTGGATAAGTTGATCCTCTTACACAATTTTAAACCTTCTAAGGCCGCTACGCATTCCTCCATGTTATTCATGGAAGGATTTATGGGACTAGAGAACTTAGCGATGGCTTCTGGCTTCCAATTGTGAATAATCCCCCCAATACCTGCTACCTCGGGGTTACCTCTAGAAGCTCCATCAAAGTTAAGTTTATACCATCCCTCTCTCGGAGGGATCCATTTGCAAGAAACTCGGTCAGCCTTCACTTTGGGTCCCCCTTTGCCATATAGGGGAGGAATATCTAATTTTTCCCATTTTTCTCTAATTTTGTTATCCCAATTCTTGAATGCATCTTCATAGCTTAGCTTGTTTCTAAGATTACTATTGATATTTTCTACTATTGATGCTTCTATTTTATTTGTGATTGAACTCTATGGTAATTTTTGACCTATGAAAATCCTCCTATTTCTTTCTTTCCATAATTCCTAGGCAACTATTGCTGGGGAGATGGACCATATATCCTTATATAGATTATCTTTATAAAGTGATGGCCATGCTTTAAGGTTACTTAATAGATCAACGTGAAGAGCAGACTTCCAGCCTAAACATTGATGAAGCCAATTCCAGCAATTTTGGGCATATGGGCAGTTGAGGAGGATGTGATTAACATCCTCAGATTGACTCTCACACATGGGGCATCTGGACGGCCCTTCAAAACCCAATTTCTTAAATCTATCTACTATCAGAATTTTATTTTGCAAGGCAGCCCATAGAAACATACCCACTTTTGGGAGGCCAGATTTATTCTAGCAAAGGTTTAGAGGGATATCTATATTGTCCATCTTCTGTTCTCGGATAATGGTATTGTAGCCCTCCTTTACAGAATAATTACCATTCTTTGATCCTGCCCAAATCAGTCTATCTAATTTATTTTTAAGTACAACTTCTCTCTTTTCCATTATTGACATAAATTTCTGCTTCTTCTACCATACAGAATCAATTTCTTCTAAATTACTCCATTTATTACTTTCTTTCTTACATATATAATCCTTGAGAAAGACACCTTTGACTCTTTTACTTTCTTCCATAAACTCCATGGAAAAACCCAAATTGCTAAGGGGAGTGAGACCTGCCCATGAATCCTTCCAAAAAGGAACTTGATCCCCTACACCTACATCCCACGATAAATAGTTATTAATAATTCCTCTGCATTCTTTGATGAAATTCCATATCCTGGATCCTTTGACATGTGTGGAGGACCTGAAAATGTTGATGGGATCTGCATCAAGAATGTATTTCTATAATAATATCGACACCCATTTACATCTAGGTTCCTTATACATTCTCCATATAAGTTTAGCTCCCAGGGCTTGGTTTTGCCATAGAAGGTTTTTAATGCCGAGACCTCCATTAGAAATAGGTTTACATAAGGTATCCCATTTTATTAGGGAAAGTTTTTTGTCTTCTGATGGGCCTTGCCAATAAAATTCTCTAAACATTTTATCTAGGTTCTTTTTAATATTTATTGGTAAAGGGAGAATTGACATCTGGTACGTGAGTATGGCCGAAAGGACTGACTTGATCATAGTTGTCCTACCTGCCTTTGTTAGCCATCTTCCTTTCCATGAGCTCTTCTTATTTTGGACTTTGGTAATCACTTGTTGCCAGAGTTTGGAAGATAGGAGACCTTTATCCAGGTCAATGCCCAAATACTTACATGAAAACTTGCCAATTTTATAACCCATCAACTTACAAATCTCTCTTTCTACTCTTAGTGAGGTATTAATGAAGAAAATTTTTGATTTAGTGGGGTTAACCCACTGCCCTGAGGCTTTCATGTAAATAGTTAGGATATCTTTAAATGCTTTAGCTTCTTGACAGTTGGCTTGACCAGGTAGAATCGTATCATCTGCAAACTGTTGGTGTGTGATATTTGGAATGTTTTTAGCGACCTATAGACCTAAGATCTTTCCTTCCAAATATCTCTTTGTTATAGATCTTCCCAAAGCTTCTGCCATGATTACATATAGAAAGGGGGACATTGGGTCCCCTTTCCTAATGCCTCTTGAGATACTAAAGAATCCTTTCGGAGTGCCATTAATTAGAACCAATATCTTAGGGGTTGAAATACAATTAAAAATAAGATTGACCCATTGCTTAAAGAAATCAAAAGCTTCCATGCATTTGCAAAAGAATCTCCATTCTACTTTGTCATATGCTTTTTGAATGTCTATTTTCATAAACATACTTGGTACCTTTATCATTTGAGCAGTATGGACTAATTCTTGTGCTATAATTATTCCATCCAGGATCGATCTATTTGCTACAAAACCTATCTATTCTTCAAAAATTATATTGGGCAATAATGTTTTAAGTCTATTTGTTAAGCATTTAGAGAGATTCTTGTATATTGTGTTACAAAGGGATATTGGCCTAAAATCCCCAAGATCCACACTTTCATTTTTCTTTGGGATTAAAGCAAAAAAGGTGTTATTGATTTCACTTAGCAGGGACCCCGCATTCCTGGTAGCTTCCACTGCTTGCCATACCTCTTCCCCAATAAAATGCCAACACTTCTGGAAAAAACCTGCTTGAAAACCATCCGGACCCGGTGCTTTATTCGGGTGAAGTTGGAATACTGTCACTCTGACTTCTTTGAGGGATAACTTATTATTTAACATTTTATTATCGAGCTTTGTAATCAGTTTAGGAATGGCTTTAAGCATTTCATTTTGTGCTGAAAGGTCAGATGCTTCTGCACCATTAAGAAGGGTATGATAGAAGTTTGTGATCACACTCGATATCTGCTTAGGGTCCTCATTTATAAGCCCATCACTGGACTTAATTTTAGCTATTCTGTTGATGCTTCTATTACACTTAGTGGTGTTATGAAAAAAATTTGTATTGATGTCTCCTTCTTTTAACCAAGACTCCCTAGATTTTTGTCTCCAAAAAATTTCTTATTTAAGAAGAATATCATTATACTTAGCCATTAATTCCTTTTCTCTATGATAGCTTAGTTCGTCCATACCTTATTCTATAACTAAATTGTTGAGGTCAGCTATTTCTTGCTCCAACTGATCCTTTTCTTTGAAGATATTCTTAAAATTGTTCTTATTCCATTCTAATGCTTTATGTTTAATAATTTTTAATTTTGTTGTTAAACAATACATTTTAGATCCTTTTATTGAAATTTGTTTCCACCATTCCTCCAAGAGATTTATAAACTCTGGGTTTTGGAACCACATAAACTCAAATTTGAAAGGACTTCTAGCTGGTTTGGAATCCTCTATAATAGTGAGCCTACCCGAAAAATGATCCGATCCTGCCTCTGGCAGAATCTCCGCACTATACAGTAAGTTATAGATTCAATTATATATTATATATTATACATAATATTATGTATAATATATTATAATATATATATATATATATATATATATATATATATATATATATATATATATATATATATATATATATATATATATATATATATATATATATATACAAATGTAAAAATACAAGTTTATTAACATGGAAAAAAAAATAGAAAACATAAGACTTGTTTGAAAAATATTTTTACTATTAAAAATATATATCTATATAGTATTATGCTATATAAATATATATATTTATAATAGTAAGAATTTTTAGATTTATATAAAACAACTCCACAATAAAAATCAGAATTTGGAAAGGAATAGAATATGTTTCTTATACATTCTAGTGCGATTAAATATAAATCAAAAATACAACTCTATACATATTATTTTCCTACAAGTTAAATTTTCAGTCCTGTCATAATTTCATACATATTTTAACTGATGTTCATTCTCTAGTCTGGATATTGATTTTGTAAACAACTTTCATTTTAGCATTTATTCTACTAGTTACTTGACTTACAAATCTAATAGAAGGAAATAAACATATACTCAGACATGTAATCCTTTTAATTCAATCTATATAAACATACTGTACTGTTGTAAAGTAAATTTATAACAAATCTTATTATCAAGTTCAAATGTATATTTCCATGTACTCAATTAACTAACTACCTGCTAGATCACTACTTAGTCATAAGACATTTACTAATGCAAAAATCTGAGCCATACTAATAATAGTAATAATCTTTTAACATCATTAAAATGCTCAACATAGATACAGAAAATTTTAACTTTTAAAGAGCTAATAAAGAGAACTAATTTAACCTTCATGTACATAACAATTTTATATAACATATATGCTAGAAAAAAAAACTAAATTAATAAGTAATTTATAGTTGCAGGAAATTCAACCTTTTCTGAGAAAATAAAATTATTTGGCATTTCTAGTCCATATCTAATCCACATAACATTTATGCAGAGAACTGATTTTAAAATTTATTTAATAGTTGCAGAAACTAGAACTTTAAAGAGAGCAAATAAATTCACCAAGACTAATTTAGGAATCCTACTAGTATAAACAGTCTTAATTCCAACTCTTATCATATTATGATTTCTTTTTTATAGAAAGAAAAATGTATAGAGCAAGATCTCTCAAGCTGTTACACCTAAGAACAATCTTTTAAAATTTCTCAACTTTAACTTGGACTTCAAACTTGGACTTCTTCTTCAAACCATGTAACCAAACCTGCAACACAAAGACTTTATCCACATGGCCATGGAGGCTCACCTCCCAGCCTAGGCCATTACATGGCCACCCCTAAGCTAGGGGAAACAAGAATAGGATGGGTTACACACAAACAACACATTACATAAACATACATGACACAATTTGGTATAAAAATTTTCACAATTTACTCCCTTCCCAAACTTGCACAAAGGATTATAAAGATTGAATCCATAGGTGGGTGAAGGTGGAAACTTCTCTTATGCAGACACCTATCTTATAACAAAACATCATTTTAATATATATCACATACTTTCACAAGGCCCTTCCAACCAAACAACTCAAATCCATGAGCATCAACACATTCCTTATGCCCCCCAAACAAACATAAGAAGGCTCTCATGGGTGCCCATACAACTATGTTCTCATACATAAAAAAAATTTCAACTAGGCCCTTCACCCCAAGTCCTCCTCAAATCCTCCCAAGGATGAGGAGTAAACTTGCACACCCAAAAACATGAAGCAAATCAAGAAGACAAACAAGATTGAAAACAAAATCACACAATGAAACCAAACAATATAAGATTCAACACAAGATACTACAATTTACAAATTTCACACTAGTACATTTTTTTTAATGCATATACAAAATAATTACATGGTAGAAGCCAACCTTCTCCTCAGAAAAGGAAAAATTGAAAGGTTGAAGAAGAGCTCCTCCTGACTCCAAGCTTGCTATCCTTCTCAAATCTACTAGCCCAAACACTCTCTAGTCCTCATCTCACTCTCGCCAAATCTAGCATAGACAAGATGAACAAGTGTGTGGCCTCCCTAAGTCTCTCTCCCCTAAAGACATTCAAACATTCCTCTCTCATATCCCTTCCCAAAACAAATTAGGTTTCTAGATCCAAGACAAAATGACCCTTGCCCTTGCTATAGTAATGGGATGAAATTCAACACATGGAAAAGTGAAGTAACTTAGAGAACATTTCCATTTTCGTTTATACCAAAAATGGCCCATTTGGAGAGATAAAATAGTGGCCTAAGGAAGTGGAAATAGAAGAAATAAACCCCCTAACCCATGTACTAGCCTTGGTGCACCAAAATCAAACTTAAACTACACCCTGGGACTCCACAGAACCCCTCAAAACCCCAGTTAAACTTGCATCCGAAAATAGAGTATTGGTAACAGAAATCTCGGTTCCTTAAACCACCTACCTAGCTTAGGAATACTCAAGACCAACTAAGGAGAGGGTGGGGTCCATATTCCACTCAAGCATGCCACATCATCACTATGGTGTCAAGTGACACCTCACATAAGCACACAACACATAACACATTTGGCATGCTTAGTGGACAAATTGCATTTTTATTTTCACAAAATAAAATTTTAATTTCAAACATACATTTACAAACATTATCAACCACATACACACATGCATCACATTTACGAATAAAATCACGTTACAATGAGGTCGTTCTCTTCTTAGAGATGACCTTGGTTTTAAACTAATTGCACTTAGATCCATTCTTGTTTCCCCGAATTTACAACCATGGCCATATTCCTGCACACTCAATTTCAATGTCAGTACATCATAAAAAATTTTCATTAAAAAGTATTTCAAAAATGAAGTATTAACATCTAAACTTGACAAATATATATATATATATATATATATATATATATATATTGTTGACCTGGTGGTCAGCACCTCCTTGGAGATTCATGACATGGCTTAACCGCCTCCTGTGGATTGGGTTAAATCTGACATTTGTATCAGGCATTGATAGTTCGAGCTTTTGGTGCTATGGCAAATGATTCTAACAATTGGTATCAGAGCCTTGGGTCACGGGTTCGAGTCTCCCTTCAGTGGGGGCTGAAGGCTCAGTCAGTGCTGAGGGGGAGATTATTGACTTGGTGGTCAGCACCTCCTTAGAGATTCATGACATGGCTTAACCGCCTCCTGTGGATCAGGTTAAATCTGACATTTGTATCGGGCATTGATAGTTTGAGCTTTTGGTGCAACGGCAAATGATTCCAACATATATATATATATATATATATATATATATATATATATATATATATATATATATATATATATTATATATATATATATATATATATATATATATATATATATATAACTGCATTTCATGAAACATTACATAATCCACATTATTCGAAATATCAATTTTATTTTCACATAAGCATGTAATCTTAAGCTAATCATAGAACCATGATTCCACCAATATTTATTATACTAAAAGATAACATAACAAATGCAGAATGAAGAATTCATATATGTGAGGCCCACCTTAGTCCCACATAGTGATCCTGATTTTTGGACCTTGCATTTCATTTTGATTATGTTATTGAGATACTTGGCCTCATTTGATTTACTGTTATGTTATGATGGACATGTTAGACTATATATTTTTGTTGATTCTGTATATGGATCCATGATTAGTAGATTCAAATTTGATCATGTTAGACTTTATTATTATCTTCATGTTATGAGAACCTGATGATTATCTTAGGATGATGATAGATTATGGATGATCTTGATTTCATTTGAACTATGAATTGAATTATGCAGTTGAAATTGAATTGATTTGATAAATGTACCTTACATGACTATATGCAATTGAATTTTGATTAAATTGAAGATGTTATATCTTATATGTTTATTTGTATTGGTTTTCTTCCTTGAATTATTGATGTTGCATTGAGGTGTTGCAGGTGGAAGGACCATGGGAATATATTCGAGGAAATCACATTGAATGTATGTATAATCAGTTAAGCCAAGGCCCTGTCTATGAAGAGACCTGAGACCTCATTGTAAAGTATTTTATTCATAATAGTAATTTGGATGTATGTGTGTAGGAATGTTAAGTGTTGTGACAAATTAGACATACCTTGTGTGTAATGTTATTTTGTGACGTGTCACTTGACACTAGTGTTTAATGTTATCAAGGTATGCCATGTGGTTGAGTGATTGAACATTCTAGAAGCCTTTTGGGGGAAATCCTAAGCACACCTTCTTGTCATAGGACCCCATAATGAAGTCCCCATCTTCAATTTTCGTGCATACTCTTAATAATGAGTTTTAGAGGGTTAAAAGTGGCCTTAGGGAGTGGTTTTATGCATTTTTATCTAACCCATTTCATGTACCTATGGGTTAGGGGTATTTTCAACATGGGAGAAGCCCAAGATTGACTTTTTGAGCCCTCCAAAAGTACATATTTAATCTTGACCGAAAATTGCATCTTGTCATATGGCCCAAAAAGTACTTTCATGACCATCTTCCTTGTTTGGAGAAGTCCTAGGTCACCCACCTCCAAGGACCACCTTTATGAGGAGAGGGGTGTGTAAGGTTTGGGGTTTTGTCAACCAATGAGAGGGCTTGCCTTTACCTAGAATTTTGGGAGTTGGGTTAGAGGTCCTTTCTAGTAAAATTTTGGAGAACATTGGGGTTGTTCACCCACTCTCTATCCTTAGAGATCACCAAAGTTAGAGGAGGAAGAAAGCTTGGAATTGGGAAAAGGGCTCAACTCACCTTTATTTGCATTTGGACTTGAGGTTGGAATTTTTCTCTCACTCTTGTTGTAGAGAATGTATGAGTTTATGTTTCTCCTTTGGCTCCCCATTGTTGGTCATGGAGGAAGCTTTGCTCTTGATTCTTTGTTATGTTTTAGCTCCCCATGGTTGGTCATGGTGAGAGAAAGCATCTTTGTGTTTTCTTTTGTCATTGGATTTGGGTTGTATGCTCTTGGTTAACTCACCCATGGGAGGGAAGAGCAACCAAGAGGGGGTGTGGGAAATGGAGGCAACTCCATGTGTAGAGTCTCCTCCATGTGTGGGGAAAGATGAAACTTGGGTTGAGTGTTTTCCCCAAGTAACCTTGCATTTTAGCCCATGAGGCATTGGGGGTATAAGGAGGGAAAAATTGGCCATGTGAGCCTTGTTTTGATATTGTGTTTATTTGGGTCCATGTGTGGCCTTGTTTTCATGCAATGGTTGTCTCCATGGGTTGTTCACCCACACCCCACAAAAGGAGTTCTTGAAATTTCTTATTTTCACCCTTGAGGGAATTTGGGTTTCCAATTTATGTTATCTTGTGAGTGTTTTGTGTTTGAGTGTGTGTATCTCATTCGATGTGGTTTCCCCAAGCTTGGGGGTGGCCTCATGAGAGGCCTAGGATGGGAGGTGAGCATCCCATGGCCTTCTTTTTTTGCCTTGTTTCTTGCAGATTTTTTGGAAGTTCAATGTAGGTGCAAAGCTTGGAGGTTAAAGTGTTGTCCAAGATGTTGAAAAATAGCTCCCAAAGTTGAGGAGTGTGCATGTGTAATTTTTTAATCCTATTGTTGAAAGAAGAAGCCTAAATCTTTTATTTTATTGTTCTTTAAAAGTCCTCAAGAGGCCTCTATATGTAAATTTGAATGTGTAAATGTATTTGAGAAAGTTATGTTACTCTTGAAATGCAAATCTTATTTCTATCAAAAGTTGAAATGTGTATAATGAAATGGTAGAAGGAATTCTACTTTTCTCCTAAGTTAGAGAAAGCTATATTATAATGTGTTTTGGTCAATTCAAATAAAAAAAAATTTAAGGAAGTAAATGTAATGATTCCATTGTGTAGTTTGCTGCCTATATTAGATGCATGAATAAAAAAATTATAAGAGGAAAGTAAATTCTTAACTAGTTATATTCATCTTTCATTATACATTATTCTAAAGAATGCAAATCTAAATGAAGTTCTTTTATAGTAGATAAATGTGAAAACTAAACATAATATGTATTCATTAGATTGTATTAGAAAAAGTTAAAAATTCCTATACTAAGCTTGCTGTTGCAAACCAGTATATAGAATTTAATATTTTGTATAAAAAAAATGTGCATATATGCTTATATATATCAATATAAGGATGGAAAATTTGTGTTTCATTTCTTGACTTTAAAGAGGTTTGTTAACTTATGTAGAGAAATGTAGAGTAATTTTTCTCTCTTGAATAATGGCATTTATATTATTTTGGGAAGACTTTAGAAAATGGAAAAAGAGTTATCAATACATTATAGTTATTGTATTGAGATCATTGTATGTAAATGTTAATTGATTTACAAACAAAGAATAAATTTATATCCCTCTCTATCTTTACAAGTTTAAATTGATAGCTTGATATTGTATTTGGTTTTAGAAACAATCAATTTAGTTGTGTAAATTGATCAACTTAGAACATTAAATATATTACCATAGAAGACTATAAAGTTACAAATAGATTAATTGATAAATCAACTTTATCACCTTTAGTGTTCCTAGACCAAACAAGTTAAAAATAAACTATGTAGAAGTGAAGAGAAAACAAAATTTCACAAGCAAATTTAAAAGAATGGGCAAATGGAGACCTACAGGTCTCTGGAATTTGTATGGGAAAAAAAATCCCATACAAATCCTTGCCACAATCAATATAATAATCATATAATTTGTCCACATATTTTTCTAAACAAATAAAATATTAGTTATATTTACATTGCCCCACACTTTCTTTGCTCTCCCAAAAAGTGGCACAAGAAATAAGGAGACCAGTCTAGGCATTTAATTTTTATGTTACTTTTTGCCCAAATCACCTTCCTACAAGGTATACTTGCTGACATAGCATTGAATAGCTTAGGTTTCATTGGCCTTTCCACTTCCCATCATGGTGTACTTGACTACTATTTTATTTAATATTCCTAAGTTCTCTTCCATGACAAGCCTTCAATCCCTTTGGCAACGTGAGTTTTGGGCTAGATTTGATTGAATTTGGGGTGGGACCCAAATCCCCTTACTCCCCCTCAACTCTTCCTCCTTGCAACTTGTGCTAGTTTTAGTAGTGGCCGTTTGTTTGAAGAGATGTGTTGGGTGGGACCCAAACCCTTGTCCCCTTCATCATGCGCCAGTCCCTTGTTGACTTTTTCCCTTAGAACTTGTGCTATTTTTGGGCATGAATAAATTCCCTTGCTTTTTAAAACTTAGCATTGGGTTTAGGTGGGCCCTCCAAACCTTGCCTCATTAAACTGCAAGCTTCCCTTTCCCCTTCATTTTTGCACCCTTATCCTCATGGCACGTGATTCTAGGGGAGAGGAAAAGCAGAGAGTGTAGCTTAGGGAATGATTAAGATAGTAGTTAGGGTGTTTAGATTAGGTGGCTACTTTATTGTATTTTGTCTATTTTTTTGTTACTAAAATTTGTTTTGTGTTTGTATTCAAATCACTATTAATAATTAATAGAAATTCTATTAATTAAAATTAATAATCTTTATTAAATTAATTGTTAATTGTTTTAATATTAATTAATAGTTCATATTTAATGTTAATTATTGTATAATATTTAATAATTTTTATTAATTATTGTATAATAATTTATATTTAATATTATTTGATAATTGGGTTAATTAACATAATTATTATTTAGCAAATTGGAGGGGATAATGCATATCGATAATTCCCTTTTAAAATTTTGCTCTGGCTCAGTGAAGTGATCAAACATTTAATGCCACTTGGCATGTGTAGTAAACCCTTTTGGTTTAGTTAATTGTATTGTATTTGTAGATGCCTTAAACTCCTTTAAAAAAATAAAATTTGATGGTTGGGTTTTGGCCCAAATTTTTGGGCATTATAATATATCATAGATAATCATGGAACCAAAAAGAGCATATATAAAGAGTACAAATAACATCATCATCATAAAAATCAATAACAATCATCTTATAAGATCTAATGATAGCATATGTAAACCAAAATAGGTCAAATGTCTCTACTCAAAGTATCATCTTGATGAATCAAATGCCAAAATTAATGTCGAGCTAAGATGGGTCAGGGTAGGACCTCACATCCTCCCCCCTTAAGCATGAACTTCCTCCTGGAGTTCATCAAAAAGATGGGGGTACTGATCTCTCATCTGTGCTATGTCCTCCCATGATGTTGTGACCTCATCGTAGCAATCCCACTGGACCCTAACTTGGTCTAGCTCTTGACCTCGAAGGGCTAGGGTCCTACGAGTCAGAATACGCATTGGCTCCAAAGCCAACTATCCATCTGACTCCACTTGTAAAGCATCCCAATCAATAATATGAGACTCATCATATATATACTTCCTCAAAATAGACATATGAAAGACATCGTGGATGCGCGATAGGCTAGGTGGCAAAGCTAAATAGTATGCTACTGGGCCTATCCTCTCTAAAATCTCAAAAGTTTTGACAAAGAGAGGGGTTAGCTTAGAACCATTTCCAAAATGGATTGGGCTCTTAGGTGGTCGTACTCTCAAAAAGACTCTGTCGCCTATCATATACTCTCTATCAATCCTCTTAGCATCTGCATACTTCTTCTGTCGATCCTGGGCCTCTCTAAGATGCTGCCTAATTAGATCTACCTAATACTCCATCTGTCTAACCAACTATGGACCAATGGAAACTTTGTCCTCAATCCTATCCGAGCTCAATGGTGTCCTGCAAGGTCTACCATACAAGGCCTGATATGGAGACATATCCAAAGATGAATGATGCCCATTATTATAGGCAAACTCAACTAAATGAAGGTACTCCTCCCACCTAACTTGATGATCCATCACATACATGTGTAGCATGTCCTCTAATACCTAATTAACTCTCTCAGTCTGACCATCTATCTCTGGGTGATATGCTATGCTGAAATTGAGCCTGATGCCCAAAGCGGTCTCTAACTCTCTCCAAAAAAATGAAGTAAAGAGTGAGTCCCTATCTAATATGATCATGCGTGGAATTCCATGAAGTCTAACAATATCCCTCAAAAATACTTGTGCCACTATAGGTGCTATAAAAGTAGTACATATGGGTGAGAAGTGGGCTACCTTAGTCAACCTATCCACCATCACCATAATGGCATCGTGGTGACGAGATGACATAGGAAGACCAACTCTAAAATCCATGGATATAATGTCCCACTTCCACTTTAGTATCTCATGAGACTACAAAAGTCCACCTAGATGATGGTTCTCTACCTTAACCCACTAAAACTCTAAGCATCTAGCCACTATCTCAGCAATGTGTGTCCTCAAACCCGACCAGTGATAAAGTTGTCTCAAATCTGCATGTAACTTCTTGACTCTGGGGTGCACTGCATAAGGAGCTCTATGAGCCTCAAGGAAAATGAAGTCACACAACCTACCAGAAGAAGGTACATAAATGCTTCCTCTATGGAAAAGAAGGCCATCAAACTCTAGAGTATAATCTATGAACTTCCCCTCCAGGGGTCTCTGAGACTAAACCATCTATCTAACCTTTGAATAGAAGGCATCCTCCTATAAGTGTTGTAGTATGCACCCTCTCAAGTTTGTACTAGTAGTCATAGATGAGAGCTCATGATGTCTCCTACTCAAGGAATCTACTACCACATTCTTCTTACCCTTGATGTTGTGAACATCAAAATCATACTCGCATAGGAACTCCATCCATCTCCTCTATCTAGCATTGAGGTTCAACTGATTGAATATATACTAGAGACTCTGATGATTTGAATGAAGCTTGAATTTTTGGCCTAGTAAGAAATGCCACCATCTCATCAAAGCATGCACCACTACTACTAGCTCAAGGTCATGGGTAGGATAATTAAGCTCATGAGTCTTGAGCTTTCTAGAGTCTTAGGCAATAGCCCAACCATCCTACATCAGTACTACCCCAATCCCATCTAAAGATGCATCTATGCATACCACAAAATCTACTGAAGGATAAGGTACCACTAGTATAGGTGCATTGGTAAGTGCTCCCTTGAGCTTTTGGAAAGCTCTCTTGCACCTCTTTGTCCACTCAAACTTCTTCCCTTTCCTCTGAAGGGAAGTGATGGGATGGGCCACTCTAGAGAAACCCTCGACAAAATGTATGTAATAGCCTGCAAGGCACATGAAGCTCCTAACCTCTATCACACTAGAAGGTGCCAGAAAATCCATAATTACCCTAATCTTAGATGGGTCAACTGAGATCCCATCTCCTGATATCACATGGCCTAAATAGTGAACCTCTATCCTAAAGAATGCAGACTTTGGCAATCTGTCATACAATTGATTATCTCTCAAGCACTGCAAAACCTGCCACAAATGCTCCTTGTGCTCATGCTCATCTCGAGAGTATATCAATATGTCATCTAAGAATATCACCACAAATCTATCTAGAAATGAATGAAATACTCCATTCATGAGACTCATGAATGCAACTGGAGCATTCGTGAGTCCAAAAGGTACCACAGTGAACTCATAGTGTCTGTATCATGTACAGAAAGAAATCTTGTGGATGTCACTATCCATGATCCTCAGCTGGTGATATCCCAACTTAAAGTCTATCTTCAAGAACACTCGGGCTCCCTAAAGCTGATCAAATAAGTCATCAATCCTAGGAAGGGGATACCAATTCTTGATGGTCACCTTGTTCAGCTATTAGTAATCCATGCATAACCTAAGAGATATGTCCTTCTTCTTAACAAAGATGATGAGTGCACCCCATGGAGATACACTAGGATGAATGTGCCCTTTCTCCAAGAGCTCCTCTAACTGAATCTTGAGCTCGCTGAGCTCATGTGTAGTAGAGAATATATTTTGGAGTTGTACAATCACATTGTCTAGTTTGTAAAGATATACAATATATTTTTGCAAAAGAAACTTGCAATTGAAGATAATAACACATCAAAATTTGGCATTGTAGTGGAGGTGATTCCATACCTAGTACAAATTATTTCCTCTAAAGCTTCCAGGTGGCCTTTCTCTGGGAGCAGCATTAAGGCATTCAATTGATCATTAATGCATTAATTCCCATCTATATCTAGATTTGCATTACACATGCTTAAGGAAAAAGTTCCTAATACAACTAAAGAGAGTAATTAATATGGAAATTGAATCAAATGTAAGCAACATATGGCATTAATTTTCAAAGATAGTGACAATTTAAAAGAATTGGAAAAATACAGTGTACAAGCAATGATAGTGTGCCATGGGAAGTCATAATAAGTATGAACCCATAGAGGATTTTCATTGTTTCCTAATAGAAAATAATTTTTAGAGTGATATTTAGCTACATATAGGTGAAGCAATGACATACAAAAGGTAAGAGAACCTCAAAGTTTCTAACATATAATGCTATCATGTCAAAAGGATAACAAAGTGTAGTTTTTTTAACAATGGAACAACCATCTCTCTTAAAAGGAACAACCATCATGTTATAGAGTTATTGAATATGGCCATTATCAGGAGATCATAGGGCAAAACACATCTATCTACTATTAATGAACAATTTCTTCTATAGAGGCAATTTTGAATTCTATGCTCATGTGAAAAGGAAATGTCACTCAGTTTGAAGTCCTAATAGAATAAATACAATAAGAAGATGTTGACATATCATGCCTTAAATCAGAAACAATCACAATAAGAAGATGGAACAATGACAAGGTACAAGCATGTGCAAGTCACTATAATCATTGGAGATATGTTAAAGGTTAAGTACAATAGTAGAGCACAACCATGATAGTTATAATCAATCATAGAGAAAAGAGATAGTGTAGAAAATGTTTACATATTCCTCTTAGTTTGTTCAACCTCTTCCCATAAAAACCGCATGTATACTTTAGTTAAAATAGTTTAAAGTTTTACAACATGAACAATAACTGATTTTTTATTTGCCAATAAATTTTTTATTAATAACAAGTTAACAACAATGCATTTCCTTTACTTCTACTTCAAAATTTAATATGTGAAAGTTTGTCAAAAATTTAATAGTACGTAAAGTACATCATATTCTTGCATGAATTGAATTGAGAATACAAATCCACTTAACAATTCTTATACTTGTAGCTATTCCCTCAAGACATTTAGGAGTTGTTTACTTGTTGGAAGCCACTGACTAACAATAAGTTCCTAATATCTTTTTGGAATTTCTTCCTTCCCTTCTTATGCTGGGGGGTTTGGAAAGAAAGGAATGAAAGGATTTTTAGGAACAAGGAGTCCAATTGGGATAGTATTTTCCACAAGATCAAGAGAGCTCTGTTGGAGAATTTGGGGTTGATTAAGATTTATCAAGACCTGAAGGATGATTGGGAGGAAAAAGTCTATAAGAATTGGAAGTTTGAAGGAAGGAAGGCTCAAGATACCAAAAGAAATTAGAGAAGAGAGGCTAGGTGGGACAACCCCCCTAATGGTTGGGTTAAAGTCAATTTTGATGGTGCCTCTAAAGGCAACCCTGGAACTGTTGGTTGTGGTATGGTTATCAGAGATGAGTATGGGAATTTCAAAGGGGCTTTGGCTATTCCTATAGGTTTTAACACCAATCAGGTGGTGAAGGCTAATGCAGCTCTTCATGGGGTGCTATTAGCCAAAAGGAAGGGTTATACTAAAATCTAGATTGAAGGGGATTCCCTAAATATTTTTAATTGCTTGAAGAATACCATGACCCCCTTGTGGAACATAGCCAATGTTATTAGAAAGGATAAAAAAATTATTGAGTCCTTTGAAATTTGCATGATAACCCATGTTTTGAGGGAGGCCAACTCAGTGGCTGACTAGGTAGCGAATGTGGCTTGTAAAAGCCAGATGGAAATTACGTGGAATGATGGTTTTGATCTCCCTTGTGAAGGGTCATCATTAATTAATAAGGAGAAAATGATGAGTAAGGAACATGTTTTGAATGAAGGGATTATTAATGAGTATTGAGTGTAGTAATATGTGTGACGATCATGAAGGACAGTGGGTTGATTTCGAGATAATTATTGGGATCCTTTGGCATGATTTGTGGGTTCTGCAGAACATCAAAAGGTTTTATTACAATCTGAAGGCTAACTTGCAGAGTGTTGGGAATTATTTGGAGAATGGATCTCTATTCTCTTACATTGCTATGGGAGGCACGAAGAGGAGGTGCAAGCCAGTGAGCTGTAATGATTGGAAATAGAACAAGGAAATATGGAAGATTGTTGAGGATGGGGGTCTGGTGGCTTATATGGAGAGACTGCATGGAGGGAAAGTTGTTGTGACCAAAAATTTCATCAAAAATTGGAATAAGGGGAGTGTTTTGGTTGGTATGCAAAATATGGAGGTGACTGAGGAAGTGATTGCTGAAGCAACTAGCTTGATGACTGAGGGCATCAAATTCTACAGGGATAGGAAGATTTTGGACAAAGCTTTGGAGGCATTTGTGCCCACAGAGCAGGAGAGGAATTGAATGGTTAAGGTGGATAAATTGTACTTTGATCCTAAGTGTATTTCCAGGCCTTGGCACCTTGTTTTATTTGTTATTATTGGCTATATTGCCCTGGATGGTCATTATACTAAAATATACAAAAATCATCTTATCCTTCAGAACCACTTTAGGCATGGGGTAAAAATAAACTTTCCTTTTTACTTGCTGGTCTCTTTGAATGCCTCTATCCTCCACTGGCAAAGGGACCCAAAGGGTGATCATGTGTGCCATGAAGGGCTCATGGTCCTCATCTTTGAGGTGTTGAAATCAAAGAAGGTGGAAGACCCTGGCTTAACAGAAAATCCCTTGAAGATTATGACACTGATGGGAAGGATTCTGAGGAGCCTTTTATGGAGGACACAAAAGAGGAAGAGAGGGACTCTAAGGAGTTTTTGGAGTCCAACCCGAAGAGAAATAAAAAGAAAAGGAAGGTGGAGGAGTCGACCACAAATATGGATGTTGAGGATGAAGCAAGTAGGGAGGAAAGTTCTAAGAAATAGGGGAAAAAAATAATGGAGCCCATCAGCAAACGTACCAGAGCCAAAAAAGAGAAGAAGCAAGTTGTGAAAAGGGTTGTTATTTCCTCTGATGAGGGCTCTTCCTCTTAGGAAAAGAGTAATCAGGATGACCATGTGGAAACCAACCTTGATGTGGAGGAGAGTGTGGAAACTGAAAAAAATGTGTGGGTTGAGGAGATTATCTTGCACGAGGTTGCTTAGGCTATGAATAACATTGGGAAAGATGGGTATGAGAAGGATAAGGTTAACATGGAGAAGGAGAATGTGGAGAGATCTAAGGAGAATATAGAGGATGGGAATAAGGGTTTTAAGAATATAGAGGGAGGGAATATGGATTTTGAAAATCTGGGATGTTTGGCTTTCCTGACTACCCTCAGTATTATGAAGAATGACATCACTGTGATGAAGACCCATATTCACTAGTTGCAAAATGAGATAGAGGTTCTTAAAAGGATGCACTTGGGGGAGAAAATGATGGGCTAGACAATTGATGAGCTCACTGACACTGTCACTAGGGTTGAGGGTTTTGTTGTTTTCAATGACAAAATTACTGCCATGGAGGTCAAATTTGAAAATAGTAATGGTATGACAAGGAAAATTGAAATTATGGAAAAGAGAATTGACAAGCTAGAGAAGAATGTGGGGAATATTGCTGAGTAGAGCTATGCTATCCTAAAAGCATCAAATGAGCATGTGAAGATCTTCGTGGACAAGCTCGATAATGGGAAAGGAAACCATGAGGTTACAGACACTAAAGATGATTAGAGCCCTGGCAGGCATACGAGGTCTAGGTTCAAGAAGATGGAGGATGGCAACAAGAATGACATGGATGATCTGAAGTTTTCTACTGCAAACATGCAGATTCTTGTTGATCAAGTAGTAGAACTGATGAAATGTGTTTAGACAACAACTTGATCTCTTTCTTTCCTTTTGATGTCCTTTATCTTTTGGCTATTCTTTTTGTTTAAGGACTAGTTTGTGTGGTGTTTTTTGGTGATGTTGCACTTGTGCTGTTGGTGCTTAAATGCCTATTTTGTTCTCATATTGTAAAAGGTTTCAAGTCCTTTCAAAACCTATTTGTATTTAATCAAAACAATGCTTATACTTGTATTGATAGTATTGATTAAATAAAATTTACATAACATCAAAATAAATACACTCTACAAACTAGAAATTAAAAACTCCATTGTTCCAAATTATAGAGATCATAACAGTGAATGTAAACTAAGTTAATGAGTACTGGGAATGGACCAAGTTAATGATCAATTCCAGATCATAACAGTGAATATAAACTATGTTCAAGCAATGAAAATGTAAATTCATTTGAAATCTACCAGTCACTGCCCATGAGGGTACAGTTTGACTATATTGTTGACAAACATTTATTTTTATGGTTGATATGGATTCAAATGATTGCTAGGATATGGTGTTACATTTCATTGGAGTTTTGAATAGTTTTGTGCATGTTTGGAAGGCGTAATATTTTCACTTTTATTGCCCAATTCAACTTCAACATTATTTAATGAAATGTAATATGAATTTAGACATATTTTCATATCTCAAGTTGGCTGATATTTTTTTGAATTTTTTGGTGTTTGGAAAAAGTTAAGCTTGAAAGCATGGTAATAAAAAATTGTCATTTTTTAGTTAGGAGGTGGTAGGCTTAGAATAGTAATTAAACTTACTCATTTTTAGGTAACAGCTGATGAGAAACATGGTGGTTCTATCCAATGTTGTAACACATGGAATGAATGAGTATTAACATGTACTATAGTTCCCTAATCCATTAATGTAATGAGAAGGAATAATTTTTGGGTGATCACCATAATTTATAGAGGAAACTTAATGAATTTTGTTGGTATGCTACAACAGTAGCCATTTGGTCTGAAGGAGGAACATAGATTATGATTTGGATCATCTTATAATGATCATCTAATGGTGAAACAACTACCTATTGGACCTAGAAGTGATTAGAGATAGGAGATTTAAGAATACCTTGAAGCTTTAGTGGTTACAACTAAAGCTCTTATAGGTCCAACCAATTATAACAATAGAATAATAATGTCGATTCAAACCATGGACAATGGTTCCAACCAACACTGTCAAAACTCCTTAGTCTCTGAATTTCTTCAGCCATAGGATGATTCTTCTAACTACCAATTTCATTGAATGGGATTTGTAAAGTTCCAAGTGACACTTTTCTTCACAGACATCAACTGGTTGTTGATATTTAACCTGATTCCTGATTCCCTTCAGGATCACAATCTTTCTCTAGTTTTAAGCTTGCAACTATGTTCCTCCCTTCAATTGGTTATTGGATTTGGGTCAAGGCCATTCTGCATAGAATTCATTATCTTCTAATGTGTCACACTAAATATTCTAACTAACGTTAACCACTCTACTCTAGCACTATTGACTGTCACAGAGAAACTCTAATCTAGTTGATCAAGTTAGAATAGGGTCATCTAGAATGGTCTAACATTGGGTCCTTACAATGGTTATTTTCATTTAGAATTCTTCAATGTTCCTGAGGCTTTCAAATATAACTAAGCCTTGAATCCAGATTATTCCTAGGATGTTGTTGCAAGCATTTTCTTACTTTGATGGTTAAACACATAGCATATATCTAACTAGGGAATCAATCTTGAAGTAGCGTAGCTACTTCCCCCAAATCTAAGCACTTAGGTTATTAAAATTCATTTCCTTGGCTTTCTTCTCACCCAATGGCATTGGAGACCAATGGAGAAATCCCAAGTCAAGGTACACTCTCCATGACAAAGATGACTGAGGAGTTTCCAGGCCGATCTGATAGAGAGTTTAGTATCTTGCGGGCACAACACAAAATTTTCAATAAAATGTTTGCAAAACTAACAAATGAACTTCAAAACCATGGGTGCATCGAAGGTTAAACTTGCATAGATGTTTAATCTATCCACTCACTTCACAAATTGACAAGGCATGATATATAAAAAGAACATACTCAGGGAAAATGAAATCTAATCAATTTAGTTACATGACTGTGTTTGTGATGACAGTCAACTATTTGTTCATTGTGCAACTAACTATGTAAAATAGAGATAAAACTAATCAAGTGAATATCAAGAACCGTGAATGCATCAAATGGACTTGCAGGGGTGTTTAGTCTCTACATTCCCTTCACAATAGAAAATCTAGCAAATACCCAATACATGATGCCCTAGCACATTTCCCATGGTCCCTAAGTAGGTAACCAATAAAACAATGCTAGACAAATGCAAAGTAAGGAAATCCTTAAAGGCGGTCCTCCTTTTACACAAAATTGCAATGGAAACCCTTGTAGGAAGATGGTCCTCCTTTTACACCAAATCATAGTGGCAACCCTTGTAGGTAGACAGTCCTCTTTTAACACCAAATCATAGTGGCAACCCTCACAGGTAGGCAGTCCTCCTTTTACACCAAATCATAGTGGAAACCTTCGCAAGCAGGCAGTCCTCCTTTTACACCAAATCATAGTGGCAACCCTCATAGGTAGGTGGTCCTCCTAAAACTCTCACCAATTAATAGTTCAAACAATCACAGGCTCCATCTCCTTCGTGTGCTCCAAGTGAAAACCAAAAAATGAAATGAGACATGAAATCTTTTTTCTTTTTAAATTTATGCCCGTGTTGGTCAAAATTTTGACCTGCATGGTATTAGTCAAAATTTTGACTAACACGGGCATGGATTTTTAAAAAAAAGGAAGTTTTCCTTCTATAATCTGACCAACCTAAACCTTTTTAATTGATTGTCAAAAATTTTGGTAGAAAAATGAGGTCAAATGTAGTAGTGATTTCACTCAACTCCATAAAGATAGTTTTCAAATGGGATGAGAAATGTGAAGAATCTTTCACCTTTTTGAAGAAATTATCTAATGAATCCTCCTACTTTGATGCCACCTATAAGAGGAAAGCCCTTAATTCTATAAATTTCAGTGACTGAACATTCATTAGGGGCACTCCTAGCATAAGAAGATGAATCAGGAAAAGAAAAGGCCATATACTACATAAGAAGAACATTGGTGAAATATGAGTTGAACTATACCTTCATTGAAAGAGCATGTTTGGTTATAGTTTTTGCTTCCCAAAAACTACATCACTATATGTTATCCCATAAAATTCAACTCATTGCAAAGATTGATCCCTTGAAATATCTTCTCAGTAAAACATCATTAAATGGAAGACTAGCCAAATGGGTCATGGTGCTAAGTGAATTCGACATAGAATATGTGGATAAAAAATATATCAAGGTCCAAGTCATAGCTAATCAATTAGTAGAATCACCATTACAAGATGAACATCCAATTCAAGTGGAATCCCCAGATTCTAAAATTGTAAATGTTGAAGCAAAAATATGGAAACTATATTTTGATGGTTCTTATACACATCATAGATCAAGAGTAGGCATACTTTTGAATACTCCTCAAGGATCTATAATTCCAAAATCATACAAATTTCTATTCCCATGCACAAATAATATAGTTGAGTATGAAGCATTAGTCATTGGTATAAAATTGGCATTAGAATGGAAAGTGACAGAGATACAAATCTATGGAGATTCACAACTAGTTATCAATTAAATTAATGATGAATATCAAACTAAAGATGACAATTTGATACCTTACAAAAATATGGTTGAGAATCTCAAGAAATACTTCACTCTCATCACATTTGAGAAAGTCCCAAGAGATAAGAATAAAGCAGTAGATGCAATGGCTACTTTGGCATCACTTCTCCAAATACCAAATCAAAGCACCAGATATGAATTCCTAGTAGAAGAAGATGAGCAACCCGCATTTGACCCTTCCCATCCTCATACGATTTGTTTGCTAACAAGACATGAATCACCTTGGTATGGAGCCATTTACACTTACTTAAAAAGCCAAATCCTACCTATGGACCAAACCAGAAATCAAAAGAAAAGCTTTATATGCCAAGCCTCTCATTATGACTTAATATCTAACACGTTGTATCGTAAGAGTCTAGATGGAATGCTTCTAATATGTCTAGAGAAAGAGGAATCAAATGTAGCCTTACAAGAAATTCATGAGGGGATTTTTGGGTCCCATTCGAATGGTTTAACCCTAGCTAAGAAACTTCTTAGGATAGGATATTTTTGGCCTACCATGGAAAAGGACACTTGTCACTTTACTAAAACTTGTCAAAAGTGTCAATATCATGGGAACTTAATCCATGTACCAGCACAAGAGCTTCATCCTATGACAACACCTTGGCCATTTTATCAATGGGGTTTGGACTTAATAGGGATGATTTATCCACCATCTTCAAATGGTCATAAATTTATCATCACCGCAATAGAGTACTTTACCAAATGGGTGGAAGTTGTACCCTTGTCAACTACTATAGGAAAGAAAATATCCTTGTTCACTCTAAATCACATAATTTGTAGATATGGTGTCCCTCATGCCATCATAACCAAAAATGCAAAACATTTCAAAAAAAAGGATTTAAAGGAGTTATGTACAAAATTCCACATGATACATCACTCATTTGCAATATATTACCCCCAAGGTAATGGACAAGTAGAAGCAACAAATAAGAACATCTTAAAGATATTGAAGAGAACCATGGATAATTCAGGTAGAGATTGGAATATACAAATAAACCCAACCTTTTGGGCTTATAGAACAAGTATCAGAATGCCAACAGGAGCTCCACCATTTTCCTTATTCTTTGGAGTAGAGGCAGTTTTACCTTTGGAGGTAGAAATCTCATCTTTAAGAGTATCCCTACATGGTTTGATAAGTGAGGAAGATTATAGAGTTGCTAGATTACATGAACTATAAATGATAGATGAGAAACAACAACAAGCCTTTGATCATTTGAAAGTATATTAGAAAAAAATTTCAAGGACCTATAACAACCATATCAAGTCAAGGACATTCCAAATAGGTGACTTAGTTTTATGAGAAAATCCCAAGAATCAAGCAGAAAGAAAAAAAGAAAGGAAAATGGGAAGTAAATTGGTTAGGACCTTTTGTGATCACTTCATCTTTTGGGATAGGCACCTATAAATTAGCTGATTGTGATGGAAAAGAATTACAAGAACCTATCAATAGCATTCATCTAAAAAGGTTCTACACATGAAGAAGATGAAAGAGTATAAAGAAAAAGAGTATCAGAAAATCAGATGGAAAGCATCCTATTTATTGTATATAATCAAAAGAGATATTGAAATACCAAAAACATTAAAAAACAAAAAAGAGAAAATAAATTAGAAATGCAAAAAAGATAAAAACCAATGGAAAATTGAGCATGAAGAAAGCCAAAAACATTCAAATATAATCCTCAAAAAGATGTTGTCTCGGTCAAAACCTAGCAAATAGGTGCCTTGGTAGCAAAAAAAGGAAAAAGCTTTTAAAATAGAAAAAGAAAGAAAAATTCATTCAATCAATGAAAACCTAGTAAATAGGCACCATTGAAACTCCAAGTCAGTCACATACCTAGTAGTCATCCTTGTAAATATTTCATTCACCAACATTTGTATATATTGCATAATAAAACCCCACAATTGCATTTGCAAGTACCTAAGGATTTTGGTCACCTAATCTACAAATTTTCCTAAGTCCCACAAATGTAATGATATCAAGCTAGGGGTAATCTACTCTAAAGGAGGGAGGATTCATAAAAAGAAAACTTCAATCAGACATTGAATCAATTCATCAAAATGCAAGTGAAACACTAAATCAAATCCTAATCCTAAATCCAACGTCAACCAAATGCAAAAACTTGATCCAAAATCTCACAAGGCCTTATCTTTATCAAGATTAAAAATATGAAATGGATGGAACTATACTTGAAAGATGGATTTGAAAAATAGTGCAAAATTTTTCTAAAGTGTTGACTTGATTGATGGAATCATGTCTTTCTAGCAAATTGATAAAAGTTTTTAAACTAGACAAGATATGATAAAGCATGATATTTTGTTGATTTCTGAATGACTATCTTAAGATCAAAGTTTTAAAGAATTTATTTTTTTTCTAAGGATGTGATCATCAAAGAATCATCGAGGACTTGTACATAAGATGAAACTAAGATATTTTTTTGTTTACACAAAAGGATACCTTGGATATTTTGATGTTAAATATCATAATACCAAAATCCACTTGCAACATAGAATCTGACAAAACTGGTATTCGTACTCTCGTGATTGACTTTAATCAGTGATAGTCGTACAAAAGGATGGGAAAGAAACATAAGAGGTGAAAAAGGTATTCATATCATCATAGTTGAACTAGTGATGATTGTACTAAATTTGGATATCGCAAACTTCTCAATGATGAATATAAGCTCCAAATTTTGAATAGTGACATTTAGCTACATACATCGTAGATTAAATGCATTTAAAGTATTTTCTATTCTTACCATTAAAGAAAATAAATTTCAAGAGTAAAATAGAAAGGGGGTGGAGTCAAATAAAAAATTAGAGGAACATCAAAAACTATATGTGATTGAGTGTGTTGGAAATCAAAAAATAAAATCAAAGGTGCATTGCATTAGTTCACTTGCATTTGTTAGATTCAGGTAATATTGAATACATTTAGGACTTCTCCCTAAGTTCAATTAACTTCACCACATTTATCTTGCATCAATTTCCATTAAAGTTAATTCCATTAGTTTGCATCATTTAATTTAAAAGTTCATTAGGTGACATTGCATTAGTTTGCATTCATTTTAAAGATCCATCTCATTTAGTGTACGTCCTTTTCAAGAAATTATTTTAATCCATTAAGTGTATTTACCATTGTGTTCATTAGTTAATATTCATTGCATCCATTAAATCATTTCATTCAAATAGACATAAGTTCATCATTAGTTGCATATCATTTAGTTCATTTAAAAACATCACACATTGCACCATTCATTAAAATCTCATGACATTTATTTTTATTATACATTACACATCATTGCATCTACATTCATTAACATCATTCATCCATATAACATATAACATCATTTAGGATCATATACATCATTAATCATTAAATATAAATATTCCATCATTACATCATATAGGTCCATCACATTTTTGCATCACATTTACATTTACATATTCATTACATATCCATATCATTTGAAACCATATATCCATTGTAATACCCCAAAATTGGCACCTATTTAATTTCATCAATTTTGGTGCATTATCTTGATTTTACATCACCAAAGTCCTAGTTCCCTAGGCAATTTTCTCTCTCATATCTGACTTAATTTGACTTGATGTCAATTGCAAAGACCATAAATTGCAATAATCAAACGCTAAAATAATTCCTAAGTCCTAGACTTTATTTGGCTAAATAATCTCTATGATAAGTTAATTTAATTATGAAGTCCTAAGTACTTTTAATTAAATTAAACTGCACCCCCTTTAGCTAAATACCCTTGAAAGGAATTAATAAATATTTAGTTAAATTGAATGGACATCTCTTTATTTGAATTTAATAATTCAAATTACTCGAAAGGTCACTCCCCACATGTGGCAAATTTCATTCTTTTAATTAAATAATTCATACCTTTTTGTCTCAAAGAGGAATGAAGAGTCAGGAGTTTCAAATCAAGAAACTCTTCATTCCTCTCCCGAGCTTTTCTATTTAATGAGCCTCTTCTTCTCATTCAAAAAAAAAGGCAATTTTTGAGAGTATCTACACTATAGCATTTTTTAGTCTCATATCTCATTGTTTTCAAAGCTTTTTATTGCATTTATTAGATTAATATCTCATTATTAGTATAATATTTGCATCACATTTTAGACTAAATTTGCTTATTTTTTCTTAGTTTAATATCATATTTCTTTCAAGTTCTTAGATTAAGTTGCATCTCATCTTTATTTTCAAGCTCTTAGATTAATTGCATCCTCATTCTTAGATTAAATTGCACTTCATCTTAGATTAATTTCATCTTGCTCATCTTTATTTGATTCTTGGAAATCCTCCATTGTTGAATTGGTCTCCCGGCTGTTGGCTCTTGTTCTGAGAGTATTCAAACACCCCATTCACATAGGAGGCAACAGGTCACCTCACCATGGAATTTGGATTGAGTTCTTCATAATCTCTCCCAAATTCTATCAAGTGAATAATGAACATGTTGTGTTGTGTCTGATTTAGAGGTCACATTCAGTCACATACATTTTGGCACCCACCGTGGGGCAGAAAAGATAAATTTCTGGCCTCATTCTTGATTGATTTTTCAATTTTAGTATTGGTTTCAGGTTTTGTAGAGCCATTTACAGTCTGAAAACTTTGTAATATAGTAATGGATGGATAGAATGATGAATCCTCTTTCTCATACTTTTGGTTTGGTTCATTTTTATAAAGAAATGAATAAGTTATGATCATTTTGGTGAAAGTGGGTATTTGTAGATTTGAGATTTCTTGAATACAGTCAGATTGAAATATCTGGTACGGTCAAATTATGAAGAATCAGGATCTCTAATAATATTCATTGGAAAGATACGTGAATTAGATTTTATTTCCTTTTTTTTTTAGTCATTTTTATGTAGATTTGTGAAAGTTATGGGCATTTGAGTGAAAAATAGTTTTTAACAATCTACATTGGAGTTGCAGGCAATGATTTGCTCTTAGAAAATGATTTATGAATGGAAAAAATAAATGGATTACATATTTGGAAACTAGATTCATTAATAGTTATTGTGAAATTAGTTTGGTTTCATTTGGATTCTTTTTGAGAAAGATATGTGATTCCCTAGGCAGAGTTTGGTGTTTTAAATCTGATTTATGACAGAAAAATTGCCATCTGAAAATGTTATTAGTTGAGGAACCAAATAGAATCATAAGACCTTGTAATTTTGGGAAATGGTAGTTCTTGATGTTGAATAAAAACTTAATTCTTTCCAAAAATTTTAATATTGTGATTTTATGGGTCAAATAAATCAATCTTTAAAGACTGTCTTGAAGACAGCAATGTTACATATCTTACAGTTTGCCATTAATTTGTCTTGATTCTATACTTTCAGATGTGTGCTAAATGCTGGATTGCAGATCTTTGGACCTAAGGTGAGTTCTTAAAATATCTAAAACATTTGGACTTTGGGATTAAAATTGAACCTCTCATGTGTTTGGCTTGAGTGTTTACATGCTTTCATAGAACACATTTCAATTGATGCTCTTAATGGGAAATGAATGAACATAGATTTGTTTTTACAAGTTTGTGTTTAAGTGAATGCTTGTGTTTAAACCATAAGTAATTCTTGGTTCCAATATCAAATATCTCATTGAGTAATTGAGGGCATGGATTCATTCCTTGTTTACATGAAGAGTTAAATGCACCACTTTGTGGACTCACTTCATGTTTACTTGGAAAGTTAAATATTCCATGATTCAAACCCTCTTGCACTTATGAGTAGTATTGATTAGCAGTCTTAGATTACTTGTGATTGATCTAGATTGCTATCTTGGGTTATTGGACTCGCTAATCCACCGGCCCCTCATTTCCGCCCTGTGGTTGCAATCCCAGCGCCACATTAAAGGGGAGGGGTCTATAGGAAAGAAGCATTAATTGTTCCACTTGGCAACCCTTTTATGCTTTTTAGAACTCACTTGTTTTCTAGGGTGTGGACTCACTTTGAGTTTGTGTGAGGAGTTAAATGTACCACTTTGTAGACTCACCTCACATTTACTTGAAGGGTTAAATGCACCACCTTTAGTGCTTCCCAATACTTTTGATAGTGAATTACTTACTTTTTCATTTCTAGAAGGCCTGCTTGGGGATTTCATCACCTCAAGGGATGACCTTAACTCTTGTGTTCCGGCGGAGTATAAATATTGAGAGGTGAATCCAAAAACACCTCTCTTGGGAATGAGTTAGATTTCACTCTTGGCTAAGCCTCAAAGAACTTTATACCTTTGAGAAGTGAAGGAGGAGATTTGGGTTACCGTCTCCCCCCGGCTGTGTGATTTTGGATTCTTCTCATCTACAGATTTGTGCCTCACGTACCTTGCATATATCAAGGACTCCCTTTAGAAAAGCCATGTATATCCTTGTAGACAACTTGCTAGGATGCTGTTGTGTTTTAAGTGTCTGCTAAAACATTCTCAAGAACATACACAAGTAGAGTCCTTAGGGAGTAGAAATACTAAGTCACTATTCCTATTTATGCGCAAGGTTGCTTTGTCCCTTGCCCATTGCTTGAAGACTGTTTGCTTGAACTCCTTGATTGCTGTCTTATGTGCTTGATCAATGACATAAATTTGATCTACCTTTTTGTCTATGATCTATTTTTCTATTTTCCTATTGTTCACCGTCAAAAACTAGTTGTCTTGAGTTAGGAATTGATCGATCTTTGCTTTGACTCATTTTGTCTCTCATCTATTCATCTTATCTCTTTATGCCTCTTGTACCTTGCATTGTGATTGTCTTATCTCGGCTGTTCTAGCCATCTCTTTTTGACAATTCATACCAGGTTCATCTTGCATCTTGGCTATTCTAGCCATTTATCTCCTTTCATTATCTTTGAGACAGAGTCTAGCTTTATCCCGAATCTTTGCTCATTACACCTTCGTCTATGACTGTCACAACTCGAAGTGGCAAGACTTATCCCATTCAGAATACTAATCAAGATCAAAGTAAACCTCATAATCAAGACATAGGTCATTCCCAATCTGTTATGAAATCTGAACTTTGTAAGAGATCCTCACATTCCTCCTCATTCCAAGAGCATTACAATCCATTGTTTTAGATACAATCTAACTTACTATTTCAAGAGTATTATAACCCATTATTTCAAGACCAACAAGACTCTGAAAGGTCACTTTCTAAAATTGAACCTATTGATTCTTTTGAACCTATCGACTCTTTCACGATCTCTCATAATACTACCAACAAGATGGGAGATCCAAAACCTTCAAAGTTGGTTTTCAATCTCAGCTCTAACATGCCAAAACCTTCAAAGTTGGTTTTCAATCTCAGCTCTAACATGCCAAAACCCTCAAAGTCTATCTTTAATCTTAGCTCTAGCATGCAAATAGTCAATGCCACTGAGAAGGCTACGACAGAAGCTCAACCACCTTCCAGATTTGCTAGAAACAAACCTTGGATCTCTCACTGTGACATGATCATTGCTCCAGGGAGAAAGGATACTCCTAAACCCAAAACTCCCTTTGTCTTGCGAGGCCCTGCACCTCCCTCTTATAACTACACAAAATCTCCAGCTTCTGCGAATGCTATCCCTCGATCTCATGCAAAGATTGTTCTCAAAGGTCCTGAACCTTCGACATCCAGACCAAAACTATCTACGGATAAAGCCCTCACTAAAGAAAACATCCCCAAAGATCTCAATCTTGACCAGTTTCAATCTATGGTGGGTCATTTGACCTTGCCTCATTATTTATCATTCTCTGAGGAAGATGATCACTTGCTGAGCCACCCACATAATCCTCTCCTACACACTGAAGTTATGATAGGCCTCAAGAGTATCCCTCACATCCTCATTGACAATAGTGCTAGCCTAAATACTTGCTCTGCTAAGATGCTTACCCAAGCGATAGATAGTTTTGTTCCTGCCAATAGAGAGTCCACTGAGTTCTATGAGGCTAAGCTAAAAGAAATAGAAAAGACCCTGAAGATCAAAGATATTGGCATGGGGGAATATCAGATTGAGTATGTCTTGTCATTGACAACTCTCCCTCCATCTCCACATTCCTATGAGGAACCTTCTAAAGATGGATTTGGTATTAGCTATCAGAGCGATGAGCTTGACCAACCTAGCTACAGCTTTCACTCATGCAAGGATTCAGATAATGAAGAAACACAGATTCAGACTATGACACATGAAAGATCTTTGAATGTTCAAAATTCTGATTCAGACTACCAGAAAGAGTCTTATCTACCTTCTCAAGTGCTTCAAGAACATGATTTTGGTCCTCACTAAGAGGATTTTATACACTCTACTGAACAAATTTCTACTACTGCAGCTACTACTGAATATGTCACTGCCTGTAATGGCACACATACTGATTGGGAGAAACTGTTGGATGCTTCCCTTATCTTTGGTATGCCTCAAGGTATGCCTATTCTAGATTGTTCTACCACTTCTACTATTGAACAAAATCCTACTACTGCCGATTCCAATGATACACATACTGACTGGGAGAAACTATTGGATGCTTCGCTTATCTTGGGTATGCCTCAAGGTATGCCTATTCTAGATTGTTCCACTACTTCTTCTATTGAACAGACTCCTACTGATGCCAACTCCAATGGCACACATACTGATTGGGAGCAACTATTGGATGCTTCCCTCCTCTTGGGTATGCCTATTCCAGATTACTCTGCTACTTCTACTACTGAACAAGATCCTACTGTTGAAGAAACACTTCCTATGTTAGATGAAAATAATGAAGAAAGTCTACCTCCGACTATGTCTCTAGCTGAATGGAACTCCATATCAGATGCTACTACAAAAATACCAATTGATGCTATGCACCTATATGCTAGTCTTAACAACTCAGAAAGAGGAGAAAGTTATGATCCTCCATATCAAGCTATTGGTGATGATCCTTTCCACCTTCCTGTGGAGATCATTCCTATGGCTCCTAGGCCATCTACTCCAAGCTATACTCCTACTACTCCAGCAAATCATGGGTATCCGAGACCCCATCTTGTTACAAACTCATGGAATCTTGGTAGATCCAGAATTGAAATGGTTCCTATTCATGCACTCTTACCACCTGAAAGGGGACCTAACTCTTGGAATAGACCATCTTGTTTAGGCTCACATAATATTCTGCCAAACTTATCTGACTCTTCTAAGAATACTCACAATTGACAATGCTCTATGGAAGATTACTTTCTTGATCTATTTGATGCATTCATGAATGATGAGGATGATACTAATATATTTTCACTTGAGCCCATCCCATCAATTTCTCTTCCCTCTTCATCTCCCAAAAAAGTGGCCCGTCCACTTCCATTTCCACCTCTCCACCTAAACCAGTCATATAAGCCTTTTTCATCCACAATTCCTGAGTCTTTTGGAAGTAACTTGGATGTGCAACATAAAAATAAAAATAATGAGAATCCACTTATATCTCAAGGTCACCATGTCCCATCTGATCGACATGTGACTACGAAGAAAGGAAAGAAACAAAGGTGTTCAAAAGATCGCAAAGGTCCTCAAAAAGAAGAAGACAATCAAAAGCCAAAAAATAAAATAAAAAATGGATCTCGAAATCCATTCTATAGGCATTGTCATCAAAAGCACCTCAAAGTAAAGAAGAAAAAATTCAAAAGCTATGTGGATTCCAAAGAAAGAAAAAATCAAAGTTGTCATTTGAGCTTCCAAAATTCTCATGCTTCCCTCCATTCCATCACCCTTGCCTCTCATACTTTACCCTCTTCACTCCATCTTGCCTTTTCCCAAAGTGCATATCAGTATCTCCTTATTGCTAATGGCATGACTAAGAAAAATCTAGAATGTACTCTCCCTAAGCATTTAGAGCGTGGGAAATCTGATGAAGAGTTAAGGTGTGTCCACGAGGATATTTGTGGGTCTCACTTAAGTGATCTTTCCTTGACTATGGATCTCTCGATAGTTGGACACTGCTGGTTGGCTCTCCTATTACTGCTACAACATCTGGTTCTGATTCTGCAACTTCTCAGCTAGCTACTACTACAAATGACTGTGTTTCCAGAGATTCCTACTGAAGGAGAGAAACTCAAAGAGCCCATCAACGCTCTTCATCTAAAGAAGTTCTATAGCTGACATTCTCTATGTGCTCATGTACATACTTATTGGTCCTGAAAAAATCCTAAAAAATGATATATGCTCAAAAAATCCTAAAAATTGCAAAATGTCCTGAAAAAATGATCATCTTAGTGAAAACCTGGCAAATAGGTGCTTTGATGTATCTATTATCCTGGTGAAAACCTGGTAAACAGGCACCTTGATAATACTAAAAAAAATAGAAAATGTGAAAAATACAAAAAAAATGAAAAGATCAAAAATACAAAAAAATGAGATATTAAAAAAATACAAAAAAAATTAAAAAAGGGAAAAGTACAAAAAAATTGAAAAAGAGAAAAATGTGCCATTGATGAAAACCTGGTAAACAGGCATCATGGTAGCAAAAATGGAATCTCTACCAAGATGGTGAAAACCTGGTAAACAGGCGCCTCTTATTTTCCTAAAGTAACATCTCATCTCAGCGTCGCTTGGCTCTTAGTTTCCTACTTTAGTTTCCTTCCTTTCCTGCTTTAGTTTGTTTTCCCGCTTTCCTCCTTTAGTTTGTTTCCTGCTTTGGTTTGCTAGCTCATGCCTTGCTTTCAGTGTCTTTGAGATTTTGCTCGACTCTTCATGGATTGGAACTGGTTCACACTTGGGGGCACCTGCCTGGTCTAGGGTGCATTGTCCTATCACTTTCAGAAACTCTTTTGAGCATTGGTCGCCAGTGGTTCCCACTATGCCTGCCTACTGATACCTAGCTTTCATTCGACCTCTCACTTTTGGGACCTCTGCCTTACATCAATCACCAGTGATTCTCATTACGTCTGCCTACTGTCATTATCTCATTGAGACTTTGAACGCTATCTTTTCGAATCGACTTCAATCCGCTTGAACACGAACTTGAACTGAAACTCAAACTAAATGTGTGTTCCTTTGAGGCATGTTGAGCTTTGTTTTCTTTGCGTGCTTGTTTTTTTGCTTTTGCTTTTTTGCTTTCTGTTTGTTGGTTTAGTTCCAATGATCCAAAGAATTCATTTAAGAGGGGTGTCTGTCTGTAAGAGCCTCTATCTCATATTGGATGGCCATGCGTACCTTGACTCCTTTTATATGGATGCTTTGGTGAGGTTGGTTCTTCTCCTTGTCTTTTGAGTGACTTCTTTCTACTACTGATGAAATTGTAAATGCTCATCCTGTTAAGTGAACGTAAGGGTCACTGCGAGCAATCTTTGGCAAAAGAAGGAACTCCTACGTGCTTGGTGTGTTTGTTTGCAAGAGACATTCAGGTCATTCTAGCAAATGTTCTTTGATGCTTATGTTAACTTGCTAAATTAAAAGGAATAGGTGTTCAGGTCATTCTAGCTTCTTGTGCCTTAATGCTTACACCTCATTCTGACAAATTTAAGACTTATGTCATATTCATATTCTCATGTTGGGGAGAATTGTATGGCATCTTGTGATTGTCCCGTGCTTAAAAGAACTCAATGATGATAAATATGATGAGTCCAATAGCCGAGTTCGGAGGATTGCATTTGTTCATCCTAGGCCTGCATTTAGACTTGCATCTTTCATTCTAGGCTTGCATTTGGAGTGCTTTCTTGTTTCTCTCTTGATTGCTTTCTTCTGGATCTGCTCATCAAAGGTTCTCATCTTTTATACCAGTCTCATCTTGGCTGCATCCTTTTTCAGGATCGAAATCAAAATCTGACACCTCTAAGTGGCTCAAAATCGTGTTTTAAATATTGGACTCCTTCTGGATTGGATGCTTGTGCAGTCAGCCTTCTGGTGTTATCTTCCTGCTAGATCCTCATGTTTGCATCATGTTCTCAAATCTTTGCTTCTTTTCATGAAGTCAACCCTAGTCAAAATTTAGTCAAATTTAGTCAACTATGCTCAAACTTGGTCAACAGGACCTCTACTTTGCTCCAATTCACTTTTGTAGCTTCACGAATCTAGTTTAATTGCTTTTTCTCTGCAATCTCTTATTGTTTATCATCCTTCTGACATGTCATCTTTCGATTTCACTCCCAAGGGGGTAGGATGATTACATCATTTGAATCTTGTCGAATCTATTCTTGAATCAGTCTGATTTGAATCATCAATCCTCATTGCTAGGGGCATCTTCACATCTCACATTTTGTCATCTGGAAATCTATCTCTTAGGTATATGAGCAATCTAACTCGGATCCTCAAGGGCCAAGCTTCATTCTGGAGATGGTTCTTGAAATCTATTGGGTATTGGGGCAATCTAACCCTAATTCCTGGGAGTCAAGCTTCATTCTAGAGATGACTCTCGAAATCTCTTCTAGACCGTTATCTGGGCATTCTAACCTGGGTCTCGGAGGACTAAGCTTCGTATTGGGGAAATCTAACCCTAATTCTTGGGAGTCAATCTTTGTTCTGGAGATGACTCTCAAAATCTCTTTTAGACCATTATCTAGGCAATCTAACCTGGGTCTCGGAGGACTAAGCTTCGTATTGGGGCAATCTAACCCTGATTCAGAGATAGTCCTAAATCTGCATCTTCATCAATTGGTATTGGGGCACTCTAACCCCGATTTGGGTTCTCTTTTAAAGATCGTTGTCTTCGCAATCTAACTTAGACTTCAAAAAATTCATGCTTTGATCTGCTTTCATCTGTCACTTCAGACTATTCTTTGAATCAACACGCTGTTCGCACATCAATTCAAAGAGGGGCAAATGTAATACCCCAAAATTGGCACCTATTTAATTTCATCAATTTTGGTGCATTATCTCGATTTTACATCACCAAAGTCCTAGTTCCCTAGGCAATTTTCTCTCTCATATCTGACTTAATTTGACTTGATGTCAATTGCAAAGACCATAAATTGCAATAATCAAACGCTAAAATAATTCCTAAGTCCTAGACTTTATTTGGCTAAATAATCTCTATGATAAGTTAATTTAATTATGAAGTCCTAAGTACTTTTAATTAAATTAAACTCCACCCCCTTTAGCTAAATACCCTTGAAAGGAATTAATAAATATTTAGTTAAATTGAATGGACATCTCTTTATTTGAATTTAATAATTCAAATTACTCGAAAGGTCACTCCCCACATGTGGCAAATTTCATTCTTTTAATTAAATAATTCATACCTTTTTGTCTCAAAGGGGAATGAAGAGTCAGGAGTTTCAAATCAAGAAACTCTTCATTCCTCTCCCGAGCTTTTCTATTTAATGAGCCTCTTCTTCTCATTCAAAAAAAAGGCAATTTTTGAGAGTATCTACACTATAGCATTTTTTAGTCTCATATCGCATTGTTTTCAAAGCTTTTTATTGCATTTATTAGATTAATATCTCATTATTAGTATAATATTTGCATCACATTTTAGACTAAATTTGCTTATTTTTTCTTAGTTTAATATCATATTTCTTTCAAGTTCTTAGATTAAGTTGCATCTCATCTTTATTTTCAAGCTCTTAGATTAATTGCATCCTCATTCTTAGATTAAATTGCACTTCATCTTAGATTAATTTCATCTTGCTCATCTTTATTTGATTCTTGGAAATCCTCCATTGTTGAATTGGTCTCCCGGCTGTTGGCTCTCGTTCTGAGAGTATTCAAACACCCCATTCACATAGGAGGCAACAGGTCACCTCACCATGGAATTTGGATTGAGTTCTTCATACTCTCTCCCAAATTCTATCAAGTGAATAATGACCATGTTGTGTTGTGTCTGATTTAGAGGTCACATTCAGTCACATACATCCATAAGTACCACTACATCGCATTAATCATTACATCATCATATAACACATTTATGTATCATTTGCATCCATAAACCATTAAAAATATCATACATCATAAATCATTACAAATTAGTTAAAGTCCATATCACATACATTCACCTATTTCTATGTCATACATAAGACAACCATTAAAGCATAAATAGAACATGTGCATCCATATCATCAATTGCATTTTGAAAAGCATAAAACAAATCATATAGGATATAGAATCATATAGATTTTCATATCATAGAAAACACTTGAAAATGAGGTCCAACACATAATGACATTGCATAAAGTAAATCTATCAATGAAAGTATCAAAGTTTATGGTATCATCATCATGAAACATCAGGAAATCAAAGGCCATAAAAGTATCAACAAGTATCAATGCATAACATAAAGAACATCAACTGATCAAGAATAGAATAGAGTCCAATGTCTCAAGATAAAAAATGGAACATCGTATACATAAATGAATAAACAATATATAATAGCTCAACATAAATCAACTCCCAGAACCACTGATAGCATCAACACCATCAGGACCATGGTCACTATCAGGAGGTCTGCTAGAACTATCATGTAAACCATGCTAACTCATAGAAGCCATGAAGGTTTGCATCATCAAACTCAACTGAGTAACCTATTTTCTCATCTGTAACATCTCAGACTGTAATGATCTGACATCTGAGGCTAAGGCCGGTGCAAGAGTTTGAGATGGAGCCTGGGCAGGAGGAGTCGGTGGAGGAGCCATGGAAGAAGATGGAATGGAAGAAGATAGAATGGAAGATGATGGAATAGAAGATGATGTAATGGATAAAGATGGAACAAAAGAAGAAGAAGATGGAATAATTGAAGAAGATGGCATCGCAGAGGAAGTAGGAGCCTATACTAGAGGAGCCTATGGAATAACCTATGGAGGAGACTATCGAAGAGGAGCCTGTGCTGGTCTCCTATTGTCTCATCTGTAACATCTCAGACTGTAATGATCTAACATCTGAGGCTAAGGCCGGTGCAAGAGTTTGAGATGGAGCCTGGGCAGGAGGAGTCGGTGGAGGAGCCATGGAAGAAGATGGAATGGAAGAAGATAGAATGGAAGAAGATGGAATGGAAGATGATGGAATAGAAGATGATGTAATGGATAAAGATGGAACAAAAGAAGAAGAAGATGGAATAATTGAAGAAGATGGCATTGCAGAGGAAGTAGGAGCCTATACTAGAGGAGCCTATGGAATAACCTATGGAGGAGACTATGGAAGAGGAGCCTGTGCTGGTCTCCTATTGTCTCATCTGTAACATCTCAGACTGTAATGATCTGACATCTGAGGCTAAGGCCGGTGCAAGAGTTTGAGATGGAGCCTGGGTAGGAGGAGTCAGTGGAGGAGCCATGGAAGAAGATGGAATGGAAGAAGATAGAATGGAAGAAGATGGAATGGAAGATGATGGAATAGAAGATGATGTAATGGATAAAGATGGAACAAAAGAAGAAGAAGATGGAATAATTGAAGAAAATGGCATCGCAGAGGAAGTAGGAGCCTATACTAGAGGAGCCTGTGGAATAACCTATGGAGGAGACTATGGAAGAGGAGCTTGTGCTGGTCTTCCCTGTGCCTAATCTAGAAAAATTTGTGTGGCCTGAGCATCCACATTAGCCACTACTTGAGCACCAACCTATCTCTAATAACAGACCCTATGTCAGCCCCATCTGGCAATAGGATCCATAGCAACCCAATGTAAAACTCTATCCACACCATCACCTCGAACCCTAGGCTAACCACCCCTTATCTGAACACCACCCCTAGGAGGAATGGTGCCAAGTGGTGAAGGGTACTCCCCTTAATACCACAAACACATAACAGAAATAGAGAAACAACAACAATATGCAAGAATAGAAAATTGGCTTCTTATTATCTCCACAAATGTGGAATTACAAACTTTTAGAATTACAATATGCAAAGCCACATGGGCATTCCCTTACAATGTTCTGTAGGACAAAGCCTCGAACTATTACCCAGATCTACTACCCAGAACTATTCTGAACTGCCTAAGACAATAATACAGCCTTCCTTATATAGGCAATTTTCCACCGCTTGGGAAGGTTCCAGAATTTTAGCCAATAAGGCCGACCAAACTTAGAATTATTTTAGTTTACATTTTATTACATCATAGTCGGCTTAAGATAACCTTTGAAACCCAAACAGAAATTTTGAAGAAAATTATTTTCTGCCATTTCAGGTGGCCCAACTTCCGAAGACCATAAGTCATCACCAGTTGACCCGATCGGCTATTATAACCCCATTTCAGAAATGCCACGAAGCGCTCTACAGGCTTGACCCGCGCAAGCGCCCATCACCCAAATTTTTGACCTCATCCGGGGCCTCTAAAGCCTTCAAAACTGAGTTCAAAGTTTTTGTACCCTACTGCCAATACTGAAAATCTTCAATATCTTCCAATATACACTTGATCTGGCAATGAAACTTTGTTGGCAGACTTATATGACCAAAATGAACCTCCAAGAAAGAAATCAGATCATTCTGAGGACATACGAAAATTACCAAAAAATAGTAACTTTCCATAAATAGCAGCTCTGCACAAAATAGCCCTTATTGAATATAAAAACATAAATATTTTTTTGGGTGATGCAAGATTGCTCTTACACCCAAGATGCTCTTGCATCAGACACCCAGGGTAATTTGAGAAGTGACCCTATCACGACTTAGGTGTGTAGAGAAAAACCAAGATAGCTAACCTCCTCCTTTGTCAGCCATGATGAATCTTCAACAGGTCATCCTTTCCACTTGACCAGATATTCTTCATAAGTCTTATCCCTTGTGCTTCTGCCAACATGACTGTCTAGTATATCTTCGATCTCCTTAGTGTCTGAACTAGTTGCTGGAATACTCCACTGTGCTGCTATGATCTCATCTTCAACACCTCCTTCATGATACTCTGTCAGATCTGAAATGTTAAACACTGGTGAAATATTTAGCTCAGTAGGCAATTCTACCTCATATGCATTTCTTGAATCATGTTTCTTCAGTATCGTACATGGTCCAAACTTCTTCATTTTCAGCTTGTTATATGTACCAACTAGAAACCACTCCTTCCGCAAATAAACCATGACTTCATCACCAACCTGAAATTCCTTATACCTCCTTTTCTCATCTACCTTAGCCTTATACTGTGCGTTCATCTTGGTAATATGCTTCCTCACCTCCCCATGGATGTTCTTCAAGTGTTTTACAAAATCTTCAGCTTCAGCACTACTTATTTCTCCTTTATCTATCTTCCTCAATTCATATGCATTTCTTGGACTACTTCCATATACAATCTGGAATGGTGATTTACCAGTGCTCCTATTGACAGAATTATTGTATGCAAATTCTGCCTGTGGTAAAATCAAATCTCATCCTGTTGGCTTATCTCCAACCAAACATCTCAGCAAATTTCCCAAACTCCTATTCACCACCTCTGTCTGTCCATCAGTCTGTGGATGATGTGATAAACTAAACTTCAAATCTGTCTTCAACTTCTTCCATAATGTCTGCCAGAAATATCCAACAAACTTAGTATCTCGATCTGACACTATGGTCTTTGGCAAACCATGTAGTCTCACCACTTCTCTGAAAAGCAATTCTGCTACATGAACAACATCATTAGTCTTCTTGCAAGGAATGAAATGTGCCATCTTCAAAAATCTGTCAACTACTACAAAAATTGAATCATGTCCCCGCTGTGTCCTCAGTAAACCAAGAACAAAGTCCATACTGATATCCTCCCAAAGCTTCTCTGGTATAGGTAATGGCTGATACAACCCTGTATTCTACTTCACTCCTTTCACCATCTGACATACTCTGCAACTCTATACAAACTTCTTCACATCTTGCTGCAATTGTGGCCAATAATAATTTTCACCAACCAAAGAAAGGGTTTTATCATGACCAAAATGTCCAACCAATCCTCCACTATGCTTCTCCTTGATGAGATTCTCCCTCATAGAACTTCGTGGAATGCACAACTGACTCCCTCTGAATAGCATATCATCTTGGATGATGAAATCCAACCATTTCATCCTGTCTAGAGTAACAGGTTCTGTAAAAGCTTTCCAAGCTTCACCAAAATCAGGATCCTCTTGATACAAATTCTTGAGTTCCTTGAACCCAACCACTTCAATCTGCATTTCTTTTAGCAATAGTTGCCTTCTGCTAAGAGCATCTGCAACCCTATTAAACTTTCCACTCCTGTGTTTCAAAACAAATGTATAACTCTGCAAAAACTCAACCCATTTCAAATGCCTTTGATTCAATTTTCCTTGACTATTCAAATATTGCAAAGCTTGATGATCAGTATACAAAACAAACTCCTTAGGAAGTAGATAATGTCTCCACTTCTTTAATGCCTAAACTATAGCATAAAATTCCTGATCATAAATAGAATATTTCCTCTTGGCATCATTTAACTTCTCACTGAAATAAGCAATAGGTTTACCTTCTTGGCTCATAACAGCTCCTATTGCAATACCACTAGCATCACAATCTACTTGAAACACCTTATTAAAATCTGGAAGTGCTAAAACAAGTTGTTTTGTAACTTTTTGTTTCAACAATTGAAAACTCTTTTCTGCCCCATTAGTCCACTTAAACTCTTTTCTATCCCCTCTCATTGTTTCAGTCAAGGGTCCACAAATACTCCTAAAATTTCTGATAAACTTTCTATAAAAGCTAGCTAGACCATGAAAAGATCTTACCTCAGTAGCACTCCTTGGAGTAGGCCATTCAAAGATAGCCTGTACCTTCTCTGGGTCCATTTTTAGACCTTCTCCTGAAACTACAAACCCCAAATACACCAACTCTTTCTTCACAAAACTGCACTTCTTCAAATTAATCAACAATTTCTCTTCTCTCAACTTCTCAAATACCATATGAATATGCATCATATTCTCATCCAATATCTTACTAAAGATCAAAATATCATCTAGGTAAACAATGACAAACTTACCCAGAAATTCTTTCAGAACCTCATTCATGAGCTGCATAAAAGTGCTCGGTGCATTGGTTAGCCCAAAAGGCATGACTAACCACTCATATAGTCCTTCCTTTGTCTTGAAGGTAGTCTTCCATTCATCTCCTTCTCTGATCAGAATCTGATGATATCCACTCTTCAGATCTATCTTTGAGAAATACACAGCTCCACTCAAACAGTCCATAATATCATCCATTCATGGCAATGGAAACCTGTACTTGATTGTGATCTTGTTTATTGCCCTAGAATCTGTACACATCCTCCATTCTCCATTCTTCTTTGGTGCTAATACCACTGGTACAGCATAGGGACTTAGACTCTCATGGATCAATCCTTTTTGTAATAGTTCATGTACTTGTCTATTCAACTCCTCACTTTCTGTAGGTGTCATTCTGTGTGCTGCCTTATTCGGAAAACTCACTCCTGGGATCAAGTCCATCTGATGACTGATCTTCCTAACTGGTGGTAATCCATCAGGCATGTTATTAGATACAATATCCTGGAACTCATTCAACAAATTTGCAACTTCTACAAGAACATCTTCTACTTCCTCTTTACCAGCTTTTGGAATTAAAGCAAAACATACATGCTCATGCCTCATACCATCTAGGAAATTTCTTTCATCAAAAAAAGTTATCCTTTCATTACCACATACCTTTTCTTCAGTCTCCTTCAATGGTTTTAGCTTATGTCGCACTCCATCCCTTGTCAGGGAATAGGTATTCGCACGACCATCATGTACAACACATCTATCAAACTGCCATGGTCTACCCAATAACATATGACATGCATCCATAGATATGATATCACACAATACCTCATCTTGGTATCTGCCAATCTTGAACTTCACCACGCATTGTTCATTGACCATGACCTTTTGGTCATCCTATACCCAGGCAATCCGATATGGATGTGGGTGTTTCTGTCTCTTGAGCTTCAACTTTGTCACCATCTCTTCTGACACCAAATTGTCAATACTTCCACTGTCAATAATCACATCACAACATTTACCTTCACACTTGCACTTGGTGCGAAATAGGCTCCTCCTTTGCTCAAGTTCATTCTCACCACTCAACAGGACTCTTCTATTAATCAACATTTCTCCTCTTTCAGCATCTTTAGAATTTGATGATCTGGCATCTTCATTTACATGTGCAACTCTGGCCTAGCCTTCATTTCTCTTGTCTATTCTGCCTTGGCACTGAGGACATTCAAATGCCCTATGACCTTCTTCTCCACAGTGAAAACATGTTCCATGGAAGCCACCTCTTCCAGATCCTTGTCCTCTTCCTCTTCCTCCCTGATCTCTATTATTCTAATCCTGGAAACGATTGGAATTATTTCCTTGCTGATTCTGACTGCTACTAGCCTCATCCTTCTTTTTCGGATCTTCATTTCGGCCACCATATTACCATCCACTAGATCATCCACCGTGACCTCTTCTATTTTGTCTGCTCTCAAACTTCTTGTTCAGCTTTTCCTCTACTTTTAGGGAAAACTAGTATGCCTCTTCAATACTATTCATTTGAACCAGATTCAGCTCCTCCTGAATGCTTGGCCTTAACCCATTAAGGTATCAAGCAAATTTCTCTTTATCAGCTTCTGCATGGCCTGTTCTAATAAGAAGTCAATAGAACTCCTCTGTATACTCCTGAACAGATCTTCCTGCTTGCTTCAAACTCTGCATTTTCTTCAGTAGGTCAAGCTCATAATCAACAGGAATGAACTGTCACTTCAATTTATCCACCATTTGATCCCATCTCATGATTTTCTCCTTTCCCCTTCTATTTCGCTCCAACTAATTCTCTTGCCACCATATCTTCACATGACCTTTCAGTCTAGCCTTCACAAATTTGACCCTATCAGGATCCTCAACATCTTCATACTCAAAATATTCCTCACATTCATTGATCTAGTCGATCAATTCTTCTGGGTTAAGATTTCCAGAAAATGTAGGAACCTCAATCTTAGGTCTTTTCCCAATCTTAGAAATGGCCCGAAAAAGTCTTTCTTCCTCCTGGTTCACAATTTTGACTTCTCCTTCTTGATATTCTTCTTCAGCTTCATCCTCACTTTCATCTCTGACATTAAGATTCATTCCTCTACGAATCTCTTCTTGCAATGCTCGCACTTGTCTCTGGAGTGCCCTAACCTCAAGTGTTACAACACCAGCTCTTCTACCACGTTCCCTTCATGGAGGCATTTTTGCGATGCGTGCTGAAACCCTAACCACGGTCCTGGTGCAAACTACCTCACAGTCGGTGATCTATTTACACACTCAGGAACTCCTACTCTGATACCACTTAGTGAAGGGTGCTCCCCTTAATATCACAAACACATAACAGAAATAGAGAAACAACAACAATATGCAAGAATAGAAAATTGGCTTCTTATTATCTCCACAAATGTGGAATTACAAACTTTCAGAATTACAATATGCAAAGCCATATGGGCATTCCCTTACAATGTTCTGTAGGACAAAGCCTCAAACTATTACCCAGATCTACTACCCAGAACTATTTTGAACTGCCTAAGACAATAATACAGCCTTCCTTATATAGGCAATTTTCCACCGCCTGGGAAGGTTCTAGAATTTTAGCCAATAAGGCCGACCAAACTTAGAATTATTTTATTTTACATTTTATTACATCATAGTCAGCTCAAGATAACCTTTGAAACCCGAACAAAAATTTTGAAGAAAATTATTTTCTGCCATTTCAGGTGGCCCAACTTCTGAAGACCATAAGTCATCACCAGTTGACCTGATCGGCTATTATAACCCCATTTCAGAAATGCCACAAAGTGCTCTACAGGCTTGACCCATGCAAGCACTCGTCACCCAAATTTTTGACCTCATCCGGGGCCTCTAAAGCCTTCAAAACTGAGTTCAAAGTTTCTGTACCCTACTGGCAATACCGAAAATCTTTAATATCTTCCAATATACACTTGATCTAGCAATGAAACTTTACTTGTAGACTTATATGACCAAAATGAACCTCCAAGAAAGAAATCAAATCATTCTGAGCACATACGAAAATTACCAAAAAATAGTAACTTTCCATAAATAGCAGCTCTGCACAAAATAGCCCTTATTGAATATAAAAACATAAATATTTTTTTTGGGTGATGCAAGATTGCTCTTACACCCAGGATGCTCCTGCATCAAGAATCATAATTGACTAAAGCAAAGAATCATTTTGACAAGTTGCACACAAGCAAGGATCTAATAGAGTCACAGTTGTATGCACAAAAGATTAAAGGAGACACTAGTGGTATTGGATTCAATGAAGCCCAAGTTCAGATTGATGATATGTGAGGAAGAATGAAAGCATCAGAAGGATCTACAAAAGCTAAGAAGACTAGAAATCAAACTAAAGCTAATGCAAAACCATCCAAAGATGAGCGCAAGCCAGTAAATGAAACTTGCTATGCATGTAACAAGCACAGTCACATAGCAAGAGATTGTAAAGAGGTAGGACCTTTCAATGGCTATTGTTATTCATACAATAGGTTTGGTCATAGAGATATGAATTGTAGATCAAATCAAAGAAATTAGACTCAACAAAATCAGAGAAGTCATCCACAACAGAATGTTAGAAGTCCTCAGAACATTACATGTCAAATATGTAATTATAATGGTCACACAACTAGACAATGCAAAATGGTAACCCACATCAATGCGTTGAGTAATATCAGGCCTCCAGTTATTTGTCACTCATGCAACAAGGTTGGACACATCTCAAGGTTTTGCAGATCAAAAGCACAAAGACAAGAAAGCCCTAAAAAGTCAAAAAGATCAATATTGGATGAAGTAGGAAAAGTCAAGTTTGTGCAAGCTATAGAGGATGTGAGCTTGGTTTGGATAGAAGAAAAGAAGGATAATGTTGATGAAATAGTTGAGGATTCATTTGCAATGGACGCACCTCCTATTTATGGTTAAATGACCATTATGGTGATAGGGGGAGCTAGATTAGTTCTAGACCCTTGAGTGGTTAGTATACTCACTCTAAGAGTATGCACCTTTGGATATAACTATTTGGAGACTATTCGATGCAGTATGCAAGAGTGCACTCCTTGATCAATAGCAGAAAGGATGATTGGAATTCTCCATGGGATTCTGTGTTTACGCAACAAGCATTAATGGCAGAAATTTGTTTTTATAGTCACCGAACATACTTTATTCACACATTTGCATTCAATTTTGAGCGTCTGAAGATCACAAGAGTTCAAGCAATTGAGTTGTAAAGAATTGTAGTTGGATTATCAATGAAAGGAAGTTAAGTTTGTTGCGGAACCCTAGTTCATTCATGACATTTCAAGAAACCCTTGGAAATTGATTTGAAGTGATAAAATAAGTTATGGCTACTCTAGTTGTTTTCAATGTAGCTGAGAGGAAAAGATATGTTTTTAACAAGCATACCTTTAAGTCAGTCCTAGATGACCTAGAAGGAGCCTTATTTAGGACTCCAATGGGTGTTATGCACATAAAGGACATACACGCATACATCTATTGTAAGAAGGAACCTGTTGGAGCAAACAAGATTAGGGTGCATCTAGAGACAATAATGAATCTAGACAAAACATTCATAGATGAGTACGCACACCTGGAAAACAACCCTATTGTTGAATATGTGACTGCTTATGAGTTTTACGAATTTGAATGGATTAAGATTCTTTTGAGCAGAATACATGATGACCTCTTCTG